>UELX01004558.1:0-17252 GCA_900480035.1 Eupelmus urozonus | reverse complement strand
TTTATACTCGCTCCAAGAGAAATTCCGCTAGGACGTAAAACAAGAATATTTTCTCTAGAATCAAGTGGATTCCGTTTACATCAAGATATTTTTTTTTTCAGTGCATTAAGACTATTACATAAGTATAAATTTATACACAAGTCTAAATTAAATATATATTTTACAGGTGAGGTTACATTCTTACTTAAAATAGCTGCTGAGAGCACTACTCTCATATAGTTGTTTTTGATGCTCCCTGTGTGAAGCTCGATTTTGCGTACAATATATTAAATTTCGCATAAGACGTATAATAAAATACTGTTCAACACATAGGCAATAAAAGTATACCGGGTGATGGAGCTAAAATAAAATCTTAGTAAAAAAGAAGTAATAAGAATAATATGAACAAAAAAATGATATTTTGATACCAATTTCACGCACACTCGAATAAACAAGCGTTTGCCAAATCTCGCTTTGTGCACGTTGTATAAAAAATATGGTTCGATATATTAGCGAGAACGTGATATTAACCTCATCTGGCCATTTTACCGTTACTTCACTCGGGCACAAACATCCACGCTACGCTGAAACCATTTACTCGCACCAGTTCTGTAATGTAGTCGAGCTTTAAGCAAGACGCACAAAATAATTCTATAATAAAGAGGAAAAGTGATTTTAATCTTGTGTGAACTTTTCACCATTCCTTCGCGTGGGACAAAAGATCTGTTTTTCACACTTATATCGAAAACTACTATTTTCAAATTGAGTGCGCAAAATAATACTGAAATATAAGTTTAAATAAAATTGATAAATTTTTCTTTAAACTCACATTCTTCATGAGTGTGAAGATAATCGCAGAGTAGTGAAGGAATAACCGCAGTAAATTTTTATCAAAGTTTATAAAGACTGATTGAAAAAAAAAAAAAAAACAGATAAAACCATATAAGAAGTTGACAGAACTCACCTAAGGAAAATGGTTGGCTCAAGTTGTCCCGTTTTACCGTAAAAAATGTCATTATCAAATTATGAAAGAATTAATTCGATTGAAACACAAAGGAATTGGATTTGAAGTAAGATCAAACACCGTCAATTTGATGGGACAGGGCTGAGTTAAGACTTCAAAGTATATAATAATGCATTTGTTGATAAAAAATTAATATTTTTAAAGATAATACTAAATTTAGTACATATTTGAAAATCAACTTTGCGATCTCTAAAGCCTCCTGCCTCTAAAAAATAATAAAAATGCATCACAGAAGCCTCCCACTTGCCAAACAAAGGCGTTTTCTTATCATTCTCGTCACATCGTGGTATATTTTCAATTAAAGCCCACAACGCTTGCTTACAAATTAGCAAGATTGACTCCCTCCCTCCCTCTCTCTGGCTGTCGTTGAGCGCATAGCGCGATATAACAGCGCGGCGCAACTGATATCATCGTGATTCGGCAGCGCGCCAGAGAAAGAGCGGGACAGACTAACTCGCAAAACTTCCGTATAATAACGTATTAATTTAGCGACGTGCGCGCGGGAAGGCCGTGAGTTTTTGGGTCAGAGGCCTGACTCTGGCAGGTTTCCCAGCCGGGGGCGAGAAAAATTCGCGTGCGGCCGTGGAAATAAATAATACTTGAAGAGGGGAGAGAGCCAACGCGCATGGCGACCAAGCCAAGTGAGGAGGAAGTGGCTCTGAATATTTTAGCGCTCGCGCTCGTCGAGTTTGGTTGGGCGGCGTATCTCGTTCTACGCGCTGGCGGAGGCTGACCGATACAGCCATACAGGCGTGACGTTGGTAAAAGTTTTTCAAAGGATTTGTTCGCTGAGTTTATCTGGTTTAAATTTATTAAAAAATCGGTATATTTTATATTTAGGTTCAAACTATAATATTTATTTGAATGTTGATTAGAAAAGATGTGATAAAAACATTTTATGAATTATTATATTAATTTCATTAATGAAATTAAAGAGCTTAGTTTTTCGCTAAAAATATCTAGGTTTTAAGCGTTTTAAATATCTAATAACGATTTCATTATGAACGTAAAATTACATTATATTAATTGACGTTTGAAACGTCATTAGTGGATTTTGAAATCCACTTAGTTTACTAATTAGATTAGCTTAAAATACACTAACTTTATTTACAATTAATTATTAAGAAATTTAGGCAAAATTGTAGTAAAATAAGTTATTTTTATAATTATTATTATCATTATTATACTAATGACTTTAATAAATTTATCACGATATATAAACTTTTCTCGAAATGAAGTTTATTTGAAAAATTCAGAATTTTCAAAAACATTGCTCAATTAAAATTTTGTAAAATAAAACGAGTCGTCAAAGGCTTTACAAATATATGAAGTTGCCAAACATAAACTAAAAAATCTATCCTAAAAGCATTTTAATTAAGTTATAAGCAGTTTAAATTCTGTTGCTCGTATACCGGCTGCCTTTCTTCTTCACAAAGGTCGCTTTCGTGCGTATGTATTTATTAGAGACGAAAAGAGAAAGCGAGTTCCTTACCAATGGATATCTGATTTACGCATGAAATATTCAGCTTAACCGAGATTTCGTTAAAGTTTCCAAAGTTTCTGTATACTCGGACCACCGCGCAAAGGCAGAAGCAGTTTGCTCTATGGCTTATACACACCAGCAGCATCACCGCTAAATGAAATTTCGTGCACTTGCCTTTTCTCTCATCCCCTTCCCCCGCAATTTGGCGCGATCTAATGAGTCAAAGCTAATGCAAAAAGGCGAAGCAACCAGCTTTCGTTGCTCGTGTTGCTGCTCCCTCTACTCCTCTACTCTCTCGGTCCTCGTTCTTTTTTCGCCGCTGCCTCGAACTTGTTGAACGGAAGGGAGAGGGATTTATCTGCGGTGTCGGGTTAGGTGACTTTAAAAATTCAGTTTCGCTGAAAACTTCGGCCGCGAGTTAATCGGGCTTTGAAAATTTTTAATGCGAGCTTGTACAGCGCGGGGGGAAAAGAGCGTACGCGTGCGCAAGCTCAAGTGATTTTAGCGCTCCAAGCTCTACTTTAATGGAGATATTAAAGTTGGCCGCTTCGCGAATACGTCGTAGTTTAGTGGGTTATCGCTGATGATGGAGGAAGATTCTGGAAAGTGGAATAACTGTGAATAATTATTTGCTGAAATACTGGCTTTATTATCATGAAGTTCGAATAATAATTGTCTATTACATAATAAGGATTAATGTGGGTATTATGACTTTTTTGGTTCCTACATAAAATTATAAATTTTATCTCGTTTATAATCGATTGGTATTTAAATTTGTTTATAATCATTAATTAGATGAAATTTTACTGCAATCCTTTTAATTAAAATCTTGACGCATTCTTCTAAAAAAATCAACGAATTTTACGATCCCAAATAAAAATTTGCATTAGTGAAACGTAAAATTTTTATTCAAATTAGAAAAGTCAGCAAAACTTATTAGTAGAAGTTCTCATTCTAGTTTGAGAAGAAAGTCTGCCCAATGAGCCACAGGGCCAATGCATACAAACTACCGGCAGTTCAAAATTTAAATTTCAAAAAACACACACGCAAGGCGTACACAAATTCCAAGTATAAAGTGGATACGCGATTCCGTAATCTTGCTTAGCTGGGCGCGGGCGTAGCAGAAAGACGCTGTTGCTACTACTGTCTGGCGTACTCCCGTCGCGTTTAGCCCGAGTCGTTATATTCCGGGAGCCTGCAATCGGGAGAAGTTCAACTATTGCGCGGAACCTTTTGCGCTAATGTAGTCCGAGGAGCGAGAGAGAAGGAAGCGCGAGAAATCGCGGCAGGAAAATGGGTGGGGAGAGCGGCTCTGTGAAGATAGGGTAGAATGTACATGGAGTTAAGTAAAGGAGCAGGACGAGCGGAGAATTTTTAAAGGTACTTTTGACTTTTTCTTCCGCGTTCGTTGAGTATTCTTAGGTTTATTATGAGAAGCACGGGGTAAACGTTGGATTTTAGGTTGAACGTGGATAAAGGCTAAATAGATTACTTACGGCTGTGTAATTTGAGAGAAATAATTATTTAATATCTAATTTTTTTAAATATTATAATGATATTAAATTATTATTAAAATAAAGCTATTAGACAAAGAATTACCTAAAATATCCTTTTGAGCAATATTGTTCCTTGCAAAAGAAAATTAATTGATATTGTTAAGTAACAAAACAAGATATGTGGAGGAGGATTGAAATAATATATATTCAAATTTCATTTTAACTTTCTTTTGCAAGTTATTGTATATTCAAAATATATTCCTGTGGCTTCTAAATTTACTCAGATGAATCGCACACAAATTTTCGCTCGTCAAATGAGAACTGAAGATTCTTCTAGTTCACGCCCTCGCTCGGGTATTTATCGCTAGTGAAAACTAATACCCCCGTCCATGAACGTCACGAAACAATGAACTGTTTCTTTCTATGATGATAACGCCAATCAAATTCTGAATCAAATTCCGGATTTTAACTCTAATATTCCTTTTTACAAGACAAACTCCCGGCGTTGCCACATAGCCGAACGACCACAGACGGACTCTGTATCCACCTGCGCGTTTTGTAGATTTTTGGAAAATCCATAATTTTTCCTACTAGATATAGACTCTAGGCAATTAATAGGCGTACATATGCACTAAACTCGTCCCAAGAGCTCGGAGTGCATTCTTTTATAAAATATTATTGCATTAGTCAAATATTAAAAGAACTAAACTTAACCGATTTCTTATCTGGCTTTCCTTTACATTTTCACATATTTCTATTAAAAATATTTATTTTGGTTCTACATAAAAAGAGCGCTGTTTCTGTCCGTAACAACCTGTATAAAAATAGTAGATTGGGCTAAATCTTGGCAGAGTATGGTTTAAGATATACTTTAATTCTTATCAATGAAATGATTGCGCAGGCTTTTTTCAGACTTTTAATTTTGAGTTCTCGAGATTTAATTCCATATTTTTCACAATGATCCATATAATATTTTCGACTTGACTTTTGATCCATGCTATAAATATGTTGGAGAATGCGCAGATTTTACTCTATACTTTGTCATTGTTTTGATTGACTTCGTTCAATCAACATCTTGCTCATCAAGATGTTTTAAAAGCTCTCTCTATCCCATTTCGGAACGACCTTCCTGTCTTTTCTATTAGCGCAGTCTCATCTGCCTCAGCTGCGCAGCTCATTCAATGTGCACACTCTAAGACCATGGATCCTGATAATATTAATAGGCCTATGCTAAAACTTTCTTCTTCAGCAATTACTGATTATTTATCCGTTATTATCAATTCCCTTTTCTCAACAATTTTACCTCTACCTGGTGGAAAGCCTATGTTCTGCCACTTTCTAAGAAGAACCCTCAATCTGAGAGCCTGGATAAACGTGGCCTTTTGCCATTTTTCCCAAACTTTCTAAGGTATTTGAGAGTACTATTCATGCTCAATTTATGTCTCATCTTGATTCCAATAAACTTCTGGACTCCTGTCAAGCAAGGTTTAGAGCTAGACACAGAATTTAAACTGCTCTTCGTTAGGTCACTGAGGATGCTCGACTATCGTTTGATCATCGTAAACTCACTGCTCTCACTCTATTTGAATTTTCTATAACTTTTGATTCTGTCTCTTAGTTTCAACTCTTCAAAAATCTTCAAGAACTTAATTATGATGAAAATGTCATTCACTGGTTTGTCTCTTACTTAGCTAGTCAAATACAAGTTATGCTAGATGAAAAAATAAGTCTATGTCTAACTCTTAGTTTGACACTTTCTCTCTCGCTCTCTCACTCTCTTTCTCTCTCTTTCTCTGTCATTTTCTCTGTCTCTCTGTCACTCTTTTTCTCTTTGTCACTTTCTCTTTCTCTCTGACACTATTTCTCTCTGTCACTCTCTCTCTCTTTCTCTCACTCTTTTTCGCTTTCTCCTTCTCTGTTACTCTCTTTCTTTCCTTCTTTATCTCTCTCTCTCTCCCTCTTTCTTTACCTCTCGCTCTATCCCTCTACTACTGTATGACTCTATCACTCTATCTCTCTATCTCTCTATTCCTCTATCTCTTACCCCCTTAATTTCTCTTTCTTAAACATATTTATTGCCGATAGTTTTAAGAATTGCTATATTCGACCTGAGACCTGTGCAAGAGGTCTGGTATAGATCTGGGTGAGCTTTAATAACTTTATTGCTACTGGCTAAAAAAGAAAAGCTCGATGTTGAGGCTTGCAAAAATTCTCTCTTTCCTGCTAAGTACTACGAGGCGGAAGTATGATCTCCACCACTTGAATGCTACCCTATGTTTTCATAGACCTCGCCAGGGAAGAACTTCCATAGCCATGAAGGTCAACTGCAGTTCAGGCTCACCTGAGGGCTGCACAGCTGACGGCTTGGCATAAAAAAAGAGAGAGGGAGGGTAAGAAATAAGAAAAAAGCTCCCATGCAAGCTTTTACAAGCGCGGCAGTGGGGGGAGCGGCAAAATTATTGATTGGCTACGATCGCACAGATCCATGCCAGATTTCGAGACTCACACACATATATATATATATATATATATATATATGCGCATATGTTCAAGCCGATATAGCAACAAAAGTCGTTAAAAACAAAAAAGCGATGCGTTAGCGACGTCTGTCTTTTGAATTAGCGGCTCGAGCCGCGGCGCGACAGAAAGAGATAGGGGAGTGGACTTTTTCTCTGGCCAGCAAATAGGAAAGGTGAGCTTAACCTCAATTTGCGCGTTGCTTTTAATGTTTCTTCGATTTCTTGGAATTTGTAGAGTTCGACTTATGTAAAGCTTTAAATATTAAATGTTTTATTTTGGCTCTGTCATTTGAATTGAGATTCGTTGATATTTGTCTAAATAAATTTATTTGAATAAATTCAATCGTTCATTTGAAAGTTCTAGTCTTAAGATATTTTCCTTTGTTCCTTTACATTACAAATTCTTTAAAAAAGTTCAGTCTTTCTGCTGTAATTCTTCTCTTAAACGAAAATAGACAAAATAAATAAAATTGTCAATAAACTTTCATATGGGTAGCAAATGCCAACTTAAATTGAATACTAACAACTGAAGATTTGTTTACAAAGAAATATTCAATTTTTTCTTTACTTTTTATTTACTTATTTACTTCTGGTTTTCAACACCATCTCAATATTCATTAACAGAGTGAGCTCATGTATCTGATCCTAGGAACCTAAAGTCAAACGCCTTTGCTTTCAACACCGAGAGGCGTTTACTAGCAGAGTGATTGGTTTCTGCGTATTTACTCTCTGAACTTTGCATGTGTGCATGAAACTATTGTACGTGTGTTTGTGTCCCTATAAATGAGATGCGTATATACGCCTCGTATAATATATTAAAACGATAAAACATCTCAACTAGCTCTACAGATGTAGATGGCATTCAAATCAGTAGAACTGTGGTAGAGGCACACAAGCAATTTTCTTTCTCGCGAAAAAACTCAGAAATATCTAATTTGAATTTGAACCTATAATCCTTTGATTAGTATACTAAGCACTTAATTGAAACATTTCGTCATTTAGTTAAGTGTTGTGTGCAAAAATTACAATCATAAACTATAATTATTATATTCAACTATTTCTACTATTACTGTATATTTATTTTATGCACTATATAAATAAGGGCGTAATAAATAAAAATTTTAAGATAAATAGGTTTTAAGATGTACAAACAGCCTAATTATTCTATCTTTAATTAAAGCATAGATTTATTTGACTTATTAAGGGCTTAGGACTGAGTTAAAACCTGGAAAAAAAATGAAATTTAATTATAATATACACATAAATTTTTTTTCTTTATAATCTTAATTAAAGAAACTTTACAATTGAAGAAATTTTACAATTAAAGAAATTTTACAATGAATCTTTACAATTAAATAAATTTTACAATTTAGTCTATGCGTAACCTCAAAAAGTCTGGTTTGATGCTGGAAATTCGCTTTGAAAGCTGAACTGCTGTTTTAATGGATTTTGGTGGTTACCGCAGGATTACTGTGCGGTTTAATTTTTAACCAATCACCTTGAAAATTAGCAGAGATCTTCACTATATCTATCCTCACAAATTGACATATTTAATTTTTTCAAAATAGAAGAAATTAAAAATTTAGTTTTATAAACAATTGAAAATATTAGTAATTTAGGCATTTTTAAGAATGTTACATATGTAACAATAACTTTAACTTATATTTAACAAAATTCCAACACTGTCAATTTGTGAGGATAGATATAGTGAAGATCTCTGCAAATTTTCAAGATAATTAGTTGAAAATTGGTAAAGTAATCCTGCGGTAACCACCAAAATCCATTAAAACAGCAGTTCAGCTTCCGAAGAGGGTTTCCAGCATCGAACCAGACTTTTTGAGGTTACGCATACACAAAATTGTAAAATTTCTTTAATTGTAAAGATTAATTGTAAAATTTCTTTAATTGTAAAGTTTCTTTAATTAAGATTATAGAGAAAAAAATTGTATGTCTATACTATAATTAAATTTCATTTTTTTCCAGGTTTTAACTCAGTCCTGAGCCCTTAAGCCGTAGTAATCTAGTGAATCAGTAAGGAATCAATTTCGTACACGCGGTCGTAACTAAACGATTACATTTCACACTTAATATTATAATTCTTCTGGATTTAGAAAGCTGTAATCAAGTTTAATACCGGAATAGACAAATAAAAAGCCTCTTTTCACGACCATGATTCGTTTCTGTTTACTCATCGACCAAGAAATCCCTTCCCACATCGACCGACGACTTAATCGTCCGTCCTCGATAAAGCGATCCGTTGACAAAAGGCCTGCGCTTTACGCCAGGCTCGTCGCTTAGTCATTCGAGGAGGAGCGCCTGGCGTTCTAGCTTCGTATAATCGCATTCCTGTGCCTCCTGAAAACGAGCCTCCCATATCGATTCCCACTCCTGCGCCGCCGCTTAGTGTCAATAATCAAAGTGTCCGCGCATGCATGCACGCCTTTGGCTGGGGGTGAGATGGCAATTAAGACGGCGTTGCTCAGCTTGCGAGGGCGTCGACACGCACAGCACACTGGGTCACATACATATATATGTATACCAAGGAGGGGTCGCGCTAGTAGAGGCCGGAAAGCCAATGCGTCGCTGTTATCTCGGCCGGCAATCGCATACCGATGGCCATGTACGTGTGCGCGCCGGACGACACGCAACTGCAATTCGTCGACGACGGCGGACCTGAAGGCTGCCAGCGACGGACTGAGAGAGAGGCTTCTTGTTGTAATTATTATGACGCATGGAGTTATTTTGAACTTACAATTAGTATTTGCTGATAATGTTCTTACTTAGATTTTCCCTAGCGTTTCATAGAAAAGATGCTTCTGGATGAATTTTTCTTAAGGAAAGTAGATGAAGTCATATTTCGCTGGTGTATAGAATATTATGTCGACCTTAATAGTTATGACTATAATGATAAAGTAATTAATAGTAAAATAAGTGTATTAAATAATGATCCTTTATTTTATATCACGATTGTTTTAAACACTTTTGGGCATTGTGAGTAAAATTCATAAGAAATATATAAGTGATTAATTTTTTTTATTCAAAATTTTAATATTGCAATTATCTTTTGCATACTAGAATTAATAAATCATATTGTGTTTTTAGAAATGAAAATTGCTATTATACTTTCTATTATAACTATTTTGTCTTGTTCAGATAAATAAATTAGTTCTCTGATCGTAACCCTAAATAACTACTGATCGTTCAAACGCGCTATTTGTTTCTCCCACTCGTTTCTTTAGCACCTCGAATTACTCACGCTGCCTCACGTTCCAAACGCACTAAGGAGAACCGGTGTCATACGACCCATTACGCGTACTTTACGGGCTGGTCAAGGGGACGTGCGTCAGGACACCGTCAAAGACAGACGCGCAGCTTGACTGCGTTCTGTCTTGGAAACCGCAGGATTGGTTTATCGAACCGTGTGCGATTGACATGCAAGAGCGGACAGGACGATTCGATGCTTATATCCTCTTAATGAATTTGGTGAATTCGTAAGACAGCTCTGCAGCGATGGATTTACAGGAATGAGTAATAAACGACAGGAGTGCTTTCGATATGATTTTTGTTTTGACGCTTAAAGTTGCTCGTGGTATCGAAATTGATAAATTAAAGGAGTACGGTTCGCACATAGTGCGTTAAGCAGCTGTTTTACGCACGATTAATGTTTGTCGACAAATATCCGTACCAGGAACATTTGTCGACATACAGTACCTACATTACCTTACCTAGCTTACGTATTGCGTATAATATTTTTTTGTAAATTTGCAATATATGCACGACTTTCGCATTTTTTGACCTATTAAGCTATTCTAAAATGCTCCTTTTCCGACCAGCGAATTATATATGTATATATTTACTTTTATGCATTATCTATTATTTTTATCTATTATTTATTATCTATCACAATTTTGAATAATGCAGTTTTATCTATACATTTGTTCTCAGAAATTGTTTATTATCGGAAAATAATTAAAGAAAGTAGTAAAATCAATTTTCAAGATAAAACTAATCTTATCTACTTTTTTATTATCCATCCCTTTTGCATGTTCAAGACTCGTTAGAAGCTGTATAAAAGTGCTTCACGGTGCACACTTGCTACCTACATAAAACAATAATGCGAAAATCGTGTTTTAGGCTATTTAAAGCAATATTCTTTTTGCCCAAGCTCTCTAAATCACTCCATTTCTTTCCACGCTCACACATATCCTCCCACGTGAAACTCGTGATTTTCTTCTTTCTTGCTTTCACCTCCCCCTCTTTTCTCTCTCTCTCTCTCTTTCTTTCTCCTTCACAGCAAAAAATAACTAAGGCAAAGCCCGCGTGAACCTTAATTCTATTGGCCCGCTTGGCTGATATCTTCGCTTGGCAAAACAGGCTGTATGCTGAGCACTCTCTAGCAGCGCGAAACAATGCACCGGTGAAACGTTGCACCGACGTGTCACGCACGTACATCCGGGCTAAATATTCTCCGGGAGATCGACAAAATAGCCGCTCTCGGGCTTTCGACGATGGCAACGAGCGAACCGGAATGGGGTTAATGCGATTTAGGAAACGGAACGAGAGCTCACGATTCGGTTCGCCCGACGCGCGCCAGGAAAGGCTCCCGCGGCAGCGCTAAATGAAGTGCGCAGCGCGCTATGCGCTCAAAGCTCATCGTACGCTTACACTTTTTGCGCGGGAATAGACGTTTTGCCGAACAATAACCGCTTGTAAGAAAGTATGCTTTTTTTCGACGACAAGTCTTCCTTTTTTTTCTAATCTAATTCAAACAGAGCTTTGGAATTCATTCGTACACTTGAGACTTTTTAAATTCTTTACTTGAATTTCTAAGGTAATCGTAAATTGTTTAAATGAACGAACCCTCAGAGAATGTTTGTTGATCTACTCGTGCACTCATGGAATGAAAAAGACTAAGCCAAAAAGGGAACGAGAGAGCAGTCGTCGCGGCGCAACGTGACCTCGCATACGCTTTTCCTGCTAAGAAAGTGACTGTCACGTATACAGAGAAAGAGAGAGAATGAGAGAGAGAGAGAGAGAGAGAGAGAGAGAGAGAGAGAGAGAGAGAGAGAGAGAGAGGCCAGTGAAAACATTATCGGTACAAAGCGCCGGATGTCTTTCGACAAACCGGCTACGTGCTTAGTCTCGCGCGCTCGTGACAAACATACCCCGTGGGACGCTACGCCAGCGCGCGCGGCGTTTACTTTTCGGATAGACCGCCTTGGCGAGCGCAAAAAGCTTGATTGAAAAATCCACAAAGTGCACACATGGTTGCTGGCTGAAAGAGAAAAAGATTTTTGAGAAGTTAGCGTAGACTGATTAATAATTAATTATAATCTATTTAAAGCTTTAAATTCTTTCTCTCATTACCTTGTTTTTATCCGCATAAATGTATACTTTGTAAAACTAACATTTCCTACTTTTCTGTTAATATGAATCACCATATTGTTGAATACATTTAATTTAATAATTTACAACAAGTAAGACTTTAATTAGTCACTTTGTTCAATACAGATAGTTCAATACAATAATTTTATCTGTAGTTCCAAAAACAAAATTTTATATAACAATTTAATACTGGTTTTCAAAAAAACATTGATATTAGAGATATCTATCAACAGTTCAGCAAAGATCTAGCGTAAAAGCGCAAAAAACAGACAGCAGCGAGCTCTCATAATTGAAAGCTCGGGATAATTCGATCCTCCAGCGGTTGAGCGCGTGCGCGTGGGGGACGAGCAAAAAAAAAAATTGAACAAGTCCGGGAGAATGTTATATCCAGCGAGGCGGCTCTTGTACAAATCGAATTAAAAGTTACGGCCGGCGGTGGGCCGAAGACCTTGGACTTTGGTCGGCGGCCGCAGAGACGGGGAGTCGTGACTTATTGGCCCGAGTCGAGGCGCAGGCAGGCAGGCAGGCGCAGGGCGGCTGCGCTGTAAAAACATAACCCTCCGGACTACGGTCAAGTTGTTTCAGGCGTGTTTTGTCAGGCTCGGGGGCTCGTTTACGAACTTTCCTCGTGCTTTTGCAAAGAAGAGGGTCCGAAAGCGCGCGCGGGCGCCTCTCCTTCCAAGAAAAAGAAGAGAGTCTTTTCTCGCCTCGCGCCTTTTTTCGCGCGCGCCCGCTCGCGCGTTCAGCCTTATGGTCTACTAGAAGGAAAGAAACGGGAGAGAAGGCAAATAAATGCTCACGAGCTATTGAAAAGGCAGAAATCGTCGTCTCATATCGTGCGTGAGTGTGATTTTCTGGCATATCAAAAGCTCGTTGTGCGGACTTTCTTTATGCCGTGTTTGCTTTTCTGACTGAGAAGAGAATTCGTATGGGAGCGATTGATATCGCATTGATTCTGATTCATTTGGGTAATAAAGTCTTGCGATAATAACGGAAGTAATAATGGAATATATTTGTTTTGATATATAAGTATAATAAACAAATATTTTTTATATAAAATCTCAGACTATTTAGAATTTTAATTTTAATAGTTTTTCAAAATTAAACAAGTAACTGGTTTTAATATATATCCACTAAAACATCAAAAGTCACACAATTATCTTGGAAAGTTTTTACCTAAAAATCATAAAGAATTTTATCATACATTAAAAATATTTTCTTAAAAATACATAGTAAGTATTATTATATACAATCTTTATTAACGAAAATTCCAACATGACAATCGATTAGATACTGAATTCTCTCCTACTCGACAAAGGACAATATCTTGCTCAAAGGAGGTAATAAAAGCGCATACCACTCGCGCTTGCGCACGCAATAACGAGTCTTTAAAGAAGATATCTCGCATTTTACGTTTGACGCAATTATTCAGCCTTGAGGCGTCGCTTTTGTCCCACTATACTTCTCTCTCTTCTTCCCTCTTTCTTTCTCACTCTGTTCTGCTCCCTTCCTCTCTCTATCCCCTAAAGCTGATTCTCCTTTCATTTTCTTCAATGTAGATATAGACAGGTCTGCGGCAAGTTTCGTTATTCGGCGTGCAAAACCGCTATAAGATCATAGCATATAAATAGACTGGTTTTCAGACGACAACCATCGTGCCTATTCGCTCACGGCTCCGCGTACGTGACGACGAGGATAAACGATCGGCAGCTGTACAAGAAAGGGAAGATAGAGTTCAGGATACATAAAAGCTCTACCACGAGCTTTCGAGATTCAAAGGACATACACGTATGGCTCTCTCTCTCTCTCTCTCTCGCTCTCTCTCTCTCTCTCTTTCTCTTGCTCCTATGGAAAAATTATCCATTCTTGTCTGCCGTTTGCTTTCTGCGCGCCCACCGAGACGTTATACCTCGGCGAGTACCGTGATATCTTCATGCAGAAAAGGAAAAGAATAAGGATGAGTGCCGCGATTTCGCCTGTTTGCAATAACAGTAATTCGTAGAAGGGTCTAGGGGATTCGAAATGGTGGAAGGGATGTATAAGACTGGCAAAGAGACAGAGAGAGAAAGTTGTCATAGTGCGGTTGGGGTAACGTTTTGTGTTTCAGGTGCAGATACCGCTGGTTGAAATATACAATGTCAGAGACACAATATACACTTTTCTTTTAAAGGTGATTAAAGAACAAAGTATGGTTGCTCTGTGTAAATATATAAATATTGTCATAAAAAACTATTAGATATCTAGACATTTTTTATAATTGTTTAATAATAACTAAAATTTCTAAACTAAAATTTTTTTATTATTCATACCCAGTACGGTGTAGGAGCAGGATATTAATCCTTCTGAGATCTCTGCACTTCAAAATACAATCAGTATAAATGCATAATGTGCGCAGAGCCCGAGTTCACAATTTTGAGACAAAGCAGGAAAAAAATAACAAAAGCCACAGGAAAGTCCGAGCAGAAAGAGAAATCTTGAAAAGCCGGAAGGAAGGGGCAGGAAAAACGTGGAGAGAGAGAAAGAGAGTATGAGCGTAAGAGAGGGCGAGCAATGCAGAGAAAGGAAGGGAAAGAGATAGAAAGAAAGGTTGAAAGAAAGACAGCGGAATATAACCGAAGGCTGCTCTTGAGCACATATATACACGCACGAGCTGCCGGCAACGCTGCTGCTGCCGACAAGCTCGCGGGGGATTCAGTTTCGCGACGTGCCCTGAGACCGGGATAACCCTTATATTACCCTCAACCACTCGCCCGCCTACCCAGACACATGCGCGAATGCAAATTAGAAAACCTTTTCGCTGCTACTAGCGAGACGCGAGCGCACGCCAAAACGCCTTTTCTCTTGCTCGTGTGGGGGGGGGGGCCAAAAACAACGCAGCGCCGCGGGGGCCGGGCGCGCGCACCCGCGAACCTTCGGCTCTAGTTTAGGAGCATAGAGGGATTACGATGCCACTGAGGCTGGCGCAAAAAAGAGGCCGGTAGTGCGTAAATCTTGGATACGCGCACTCCAGGAGGGAGAGACGCTGGCGCGGAAATTAAATTCGCCTACTCGAAATTTTTAGGGTTCCTGCGAGACGGGAAGATTGGCTGGTGAAGAAAAAAAGATTGCAAAAAATTAACATATATAAACTGGCTAGAGTAAAAGTCATTTTGAAGTGGATTTGTGGAAGAGCAATTTAGTTTATTAGGTTTGCTAGATTTTCTTAATGTACTAGTATTTTATGTAAACCTATGCTTATTTATGCTTGTTTAACTAACTTTAGAACATTCTTCCTATAATATTATTTATTTAAACGAAATATAATTTATCTTATTTTATAAAATATTATCTTCTCATTTGAAACAACTCTGATAAAAAAGTAAATTTGTCTTGGCTCTGGTAGAAATCTGAGACTAGGAATTATGAGAAAGACACTGAAAAGTCTGAATATAATTAGACTATGGTCACTTTGCTCGATGTGTTTTATTTATTTTTTTTGCTTTTTGAAAAAAAAAAATTTCTTTGATATAAAATAAATTGTAAAAATAAACGGAAAAAGGCATTTAATCCAAGGCATCATCTAAGTTTTTTAAAAAATTCTTAATCTTTAAGAAAGACTTGACACCAAAAAAATTATAGTTTTATTGGGCATTCCACATTTTGAAATGGCGTCCATCATTTCACAGATAATTATTGTTGAAAATTAAAACTAAGTTCAATTTACGCCAAAATTTTACTATTATCTTGACTCGATCACTGCTTATACAAAACTCTTCTTAAGTGGAAGTTGCAATCTTTGGACAATTGTCACTACTATCACAGGAGTGAACGAACGAACAAACGAACGAAAGTGGCAGTGTACGAGACGCCTCGTATACCGAGATTACCTGTTGCCAGCTCGGGGGGCTTCGCGTCGCTGTTTATTCTATACTGTTTACGCTCGTCCGGGGTATTTACTTGTTAGTTCTAGGCTGTGGCAGCAGTATATATAGTTCCGGGCAGAGGAGAGCGAACGAGAGAGAGAGAGAGAGAAAGAGAAAGCCTGCCGCCGGCGCAAACACGACCAGGCCGTTGAGCAAAGCCAATTTAAGACGCGCGGCCCGGCTTCCTCTGTCACAACTTTTGGTTTCTTCGCAAGCGCGTGCAAGTCGTGTTTTAATGCGAATGAACAGTTTCGGAAGTCTAAATGGAGTTGAGTGTTATATGATAGCAAGAGACGTAATTGTTAGTCAAGTTAAAAGAAAATTTGAAAGAAATCGAATAGAACTTTTTTCATTTTCTTTAATTATTCCTTGCGCGAAAAAATATTTTTTATTCATAATTTACATGAAAAGAGTAAATTCCTATATTGAGTTTAAAACTAAAAAGTAATCTATTTGCCATTAAAAATTAATTTCTTTCATGTTTAAGTATAAAAGTTTTACTTATTATAAATTGATATAGTTTTAAGTGATTCAAGATAATAAAAATTTAACTTAAATTATTTTACTTCCCTAACTATCACATGTTACACTAATTTGAAGACAATCTTAAGGAAAAAACTATTCATTAATTCTGCTTATTTTCATTATATTTAAAGTTAAAATTTCTAATAGTTACGAAAAATTTATTATATTTAATTTCATGAACTTGAAAGTTAGAAAAAGTCTAGGCAAAAAGAATTTTCAGTATTTTTCGTATTTGATAATATGTGACGTTAAGATAATGTAGACGTTACATTTATTAAAAATTATTTAAATGAAGTGAGCATGATTAATTGTAAAACTTTAAAAAAAGTAATGATAATTTTACCGGGAAAGATTATGATGAATAAATTATTTATAAAAATGATTAAATTATTAATTATTAACTTATTTAATTTTCATTAATGTAAAGAATGAAAACCTGAAAACTACACGGTCTACGTAAATGTCATATGTGATGCACTCTTAGAGTTTTAAATAATATATTCGACACTCCGTGCAAAAAGCTCCATTTTGCGCAAATTCGAATAAAAAACGTATGTTAAATCTTAATGCATTGATGTCGTATCAAAATAGTAGTTTTCTATACAAGTAAAAAGATCACATGGAGTGGTTTTGATCCTAAGTCTTTTAAACAACATTTTTTGTACGATGTGCGTAAAGCTCGTATTATAACACACATTTTTTGAGCGTGCGCAAACAAGAGCTTTACGCATGTTCTGCGAAAAAATACAAGTTGTTATATGAAGAAGAAAGTGATCTCAATATTAAGCGGTCTATTCTCCTTCTCTTCGCTTGGGCGTAAACTTTTACGCACAGTTAAAATCAATTTTTGATACTCGAATAAAAAGGCGTATACTAAATATCGTTTTGTGCATCTGAAAAAATACGTACCTTCTCCCCCCCCCCCCCCCCCCCCCCCCC
>UELX01004557.1:0-17255 GCA_900480035.1 Eupelmus urozonus | reverse complement strand
CCCGTCTGGCCCAAAGTAAATACATAGTAACAATGATATAAATGCTTGAGTAACAGAGTAGTTTGTAAACGTAGTAAAGAGAGAGAGAGAGAGAGAGAGAAATCGCTGAAAATCTATGAATTCTCAGACAAGAGTAGATAATGGGAGAAGGCCTAAAGTGGCCTCAAATTATTAAAGGATTGTCCCCTTGGCAAGTCAAAGATCGAAAGATGATCGCGTTACCACACTCCCGCGTTCAAGCCTAGGCATCATAGTAGCGGGACTGTCTCCTGCGTATACTAATGGCAGTACTGACCCGGGGCTTAATATTCCGCTGAGCCGTACCCCAGGGTCTTCCGCATGTTCGGCTACCCCCCCCCCTCCACTGCACACACGCGCAACCACACTCGCACACGAACTGACGCGCGCCGCAGATGCCTTTAATCTCGATTTAATCGAATCCGAAGTAAATACGGTGCGCAAGCGGGAGACGTGCTTGGAAATTCCGGCCGCCTAACCCTTTCCCTAGTGCCGCTGTGTTCTATACGCTGAATTACGCGTGCACGCGCGCGCCGAGCGGCGGTATCTCATTTACACCGCATTGATTACTCTTGCCTACTGCCGATTGAGACGCGCGCTGTGCGTGATATGCGCGCGCGCGCGCAAGTGCGTGTGTGGTTGGGATAGATACCGACTTATGCGCAGTATATGTATTTGGAATATTTAGGTTATAGAGACAATGCATAAACTTCACCGGTACTTGGCTTTTATAAATTTCATTTAATAGTTTCATAAGAAATTTGCTCTAAAAATATCATTACGTTACGTAGTTTAGTTTTATGTAAAATTTATTTAATGTTTGAAAATAGAACGGATAATAGATTATTAATGAGGAATATTGCATTATTATATTAAAAGATTTAAAATTTTATCATAATATATTAGAAAAATTAAATTATATACTGCTAGTAGTAGCTGTATTTTATTTTGGAAATTCTTGGAGGACGTAACAATATAAGTTCTTATATAGATCATAACATCAAAAACAAAAAGCCACCTCTCTTTAAAATTTCAAATAAATTAATATAAATTCTCAAACACACGCGCGCGGACGCATATTTAAGTTGATATTACTTTAACATAATATATTTCGATTCCACTGTTACGAGGCTTCTTTAGTGAAAATGAGGAGAGAATCGGCTATTTTCGAATCTTGTTTATGTTAATCACATTGGATGTGTAGTATGGTTTATTAGGCCTTCGATGCAAAAAGTGCTATTTTGCTTTAATGTAACTACAGGATTAAGCACACGTTAAAGCTGTTCTTTTAGTTACATTGTAAAAGATTATTTTCGAATATAATAAATGAATAATATTTGAAAAATATCTCTGTATTTAAAATTCATAAATTAATAACTTGTTTATCCGTTTACCTATAATATATTTTTTTATTACCTTTCATGTGAGTTTCTGCCGTTAATCTCTTTCCGAACAGGGACAAGTACCGAGGATTATTAGTTCACGAAAGTATGATGACGATTACTTAGGATTTCCCCTTCTTAGCGACCACTCGTGAATTAGCTATGTGGAATGATATTGCATTGACACATAAGCTATCAAGAGAGTTTCAAGTACTTCCAAATAAGTCCGACAAATTAAAGACGTTTAAATCATCCAAATCAGGCATTAAAAGATCCAAATAAAAATAAATAATAAAAAAAAGTAATAAAAAGCAGTAGTTTCTCCAATTCTCATTCAGCAGGCACCTTCAGGAAATCAGTCGCGCGCGAGAAATAATAATCGAGTGCGATCGTGCGTACATACTTTTGCGCACTGGCGGTAAATTCGTTCAGGAATTGACCTGGATATAGCCTTGAGTGGAAATGGTCTGTTCGCGTGCGTGGTCGCAATTCGCTCCTTCGCCTTCCTCCCCTTCGGCGACTCGATGAACATCCCGAAAATGAGCATCCGAGTGGACCACTGGCTACGGGGCCGCCGCTATGAGGGTTGGCTTTCTCTGATTTCTCGGGGTCCAAGTCGAGAATGGCTCGTTGATTACGAAACCGAACTGAAACGCGCGCGTGAAGCGTGAGCATTGCCAAAAGACAAAGACCATGGAAATTTTGTGGTTTCACGCATGATCAGCTGTCCCCCCCTTGGAACTCTTTGCGGGTACAAATATTTTACACAATCTTATTTTTTTTATAAAATGAATCCTTTTTGAAGATAGTAAAAGTTGAACAATAAAAATCAAATTAAAAAATCAGATGCCTGTTAATTATTCGATTTTAAAATTTTTAAAATAAATGTTTTAAATAAAAAATATGTAACATCATTTAAGGAATTAATTTTATTTGTAGATCGAAAAAGAATAAGTTATGAGAATTCGTTCTAAAATTAAATACGTATCTGAATAAAAGTCGGTTACGAGGACATAAATAGTGATAAATAATTTCAAAATCTACGATAGACAATAAAAATATAAGCATATTTTTTGTTTTTATTCAAAAATATTTGTAAAATACCCTTAAATAGCAAAAATTATATATTTCAGAATACTCTTAACATTTATGAGATACATACATAAAAGATAAATAAACAAGGCTTTAAAAATAATTAAGATCAGTTCAATGTGATAGATATAATTATTATGTGTAGTTTTTGTTTAAATGTAAATGTCTGTGGTAGATGACAACTAAATATGTACGTGTAAATTTCCGCATACATACACTTGCAATAAGAAAATATTTTTTACTATCACAAAACTTTGTCCGAGAGAGGGAGAAAGAAAAAAGGAGAAAAAAAGAAAATTGAACAAAACCAAACGGCGAATGGGAAAGAAGAGCATGATATATAGATCGCCTCGAGAATAAGAGAGAAAGCTCGCACGCCACGGCGTTCTCCGTAATTGAACTACTTCTGGCCAATTATAAAAACCGCTGACTGGTGCGGACTTGTTAGTCGCTCGTCTGAGAGATGAAAATCGTTTTCTTGATCTTGTCCTCTGTCTCTCCTTTTCCACCTCCCCTATCCTTATCTTACTCTCCTCGACCTGTTCCTTTTCTAATTCTGCCTCTCCTTAATCAACGCGTGACTCTCCTCCTTCCCTTTCCTTTCTTCCCTTTTTCTCATTTAAAATTCATATTGCCTTTTTGGTTTTCGCCATGCTATGGCTGATTTATAAAGTTAGAACTATAATTTTATTTTTATAGTTTGATGATCTAAATACACGATTAATGATAAATAATTATTCTTAATTTTTTTAAAAATTTTATAAGCCAATGACACGTTTGCCAGCACGTACGCACACACATTCATACAAGCATTTTTGAAAACAATATATATTAATTCGAAATATTTCAAATAATATTTCTAATATGTTTTTCAATCAATTTTTATTTTATTTGCACAAAGTTTCCTTTAAAAGGAACGCAAATTTATTTATATACTAAACAATATATTTTAATAAATAATAATAGAAATTTTAATATATACATTTTTAATACTATTTCAAATAATATAAAAGTGAAAAATATCAAAATTTTAAAGGAGGAACAACTACATCCATCTCAATTCATTTACAACAGGTCTGCAATTTAAAGGCGTTGAAAATGTAAATTATTACGAAAAATAGCTAGGAAAATATTTTGACACAAAAAGCTCTATAAAGCACCTCGAAAACGTTGTAGAAATATACAACTGAATGATATGCATTCCATTCCCTGAAATTTTCAGAAAAATCTCGCATTTTCCACTTTCATAAGCGCAACCAGGCCGCTTATAAATTGATTCCTCTTCGAAGTGAATTTTTCTCTCAGAGAAAGAGAGTGTGTGTGAGAGAGAGAGAGAGAGAGAGAGAGAGAGAAAGAGAGAGAGAGAGAGAGAGTAAGGGAAAGAAGGGACTTATTTATCCTTTCCACCCTTTCTCTATATCTGCGCGACATCGCGCGTTCACCTCGTATGTGTTGCTTTATACACCAGGAGAGCGCGTGTGCATGTCCATTCGGAAGCTGCTCCTAGACATGATAAATGGATCCATTCATTCGCTCGCTACTTACAGCCGCTACTTTGTGAGCTTTTCCTCGCGCTTCGCCCTTTTATTTAAACCCATCTCTCTTGCTACTCTCTACCGCTTGATATTTGTACTTTAAAAATGCAAAAATTGCGCTTAAAGTATACACGAGTTTTTCCCGATAACATAGTTGTTATATTACGTATAGTAACGTTTTAATAAATACGTAGAATTCGAATTATTTATATAATTTTTTGATAACACAAGTGTATTGTTATTAATTTCAAAGAATCCAGTGCATCTATATCGAGCAACACATACGATTTTACGCGAAAGATAAAATTATGATGCAATAAACGAAATTGTCGATATTCATTGCAGAAAAATAATTTATCATGCTGCGCGTACCAGCGAATAATGCAATCAGAATCAGGCGCGAAATCAACTCTACATTTAAAGCTAGCCAATTTATTAGCTGCGCGTGTGTATAAATAATTACAGCTGGACCGTACATCAAACTTCAAAGCATAAATCTTCTGTCCCAAACTAAAAGCAGTAACTTGTCGAATTTCCACAACTATTTTAAATTCACATTAACATTTACATTTTGACAGATCCATAGATTCTCAGAACGCAGAAAGGCGCCCGTAGAAAATTACACGCTAAATAGATACATCTAGACTCACCCTCAGACCAAACTTAAATACAAACCTAGACGCATATACACCCATGAGTGCTCGCGACACCATCAACTTTAAATTCACATACTCAACTCACTGTACACACACACATACATCTCCGCGAAATTCATATCCTCACGCAGGACGCGCGCCGTATCGACTTTTGCGCAGCCCAGTGCAAACTTATTCGCCACACCCCTGGATATATGCAACAGTGCGAAAAATCATACATCACGGCGCATATATAACCCTCCGGCTAGAGAGAGAGAGCATCTTCGAGGTGGCTGTAGCTCGCACCTGCGCGCCGCTGCAGGCGGGGGCAGAGAGCCATATGTGCGAGAAGAGGGTGAGAGTCTCTCAACCGCAGAACTCGCTATGGCGACGTCGCGACGTCCGCTCGGGCGCGAACGAGCTGCCGCCGTTTCGCGGCGGTGCCGGAGGGGAGAAAGAGCTGCAGGCGGCGTAATTAAAAGAAATGTGTATAGCTACGCACGAGGCCTGAGTGCGAGGCTTACGCGGGTTGGTGCGTGCGTGCGTGGGAGGTGGATTTGTGGCTGCTTTTAACGGCGGGGAAAGAGTTATTGCTTATTATTTTGTAATTATGAATGTTTAGGGCTCGGCTTTGGGTGAGTGCGGTTCTAAGTGCGGTTGAAGTATGGCAGGGGGAGGAAATTGAAAAGTATTTGCTAATAAAATTGAGTTTTGTGTAGTGAAGTAGGAGTGAAATTATTCGATGTATTTTAAAAATATTTATTATCCTACTTATATAGGGTAGATACAATATTTTGAACTGACTAAAGCAATACATTTTTTAAATGTTTTAATTAATTCTGCAATAAAGTGCTATGCTGCATAGAATCTTTTAAAATCATTCAATCATGTTAGCAGCAAGAATGCATAAAATTAGAGTAATTTGAATAATCCTGTATCGAACAATGTCCAGCTTTAGTATTAATATGTCTCACAAGCAAGATCATACATAGAATTCCTCGGAATTATAGAATGTTTTAAGCAAATTACATATTTGACATTATCATTTCAATATTTTACTAAAAAATACTGATATAAAAAAGTGAATGCTTAAAAAGTTGGCATAAATATTTCTTTTTGAAAATTGATATTAGATTGTAAAATATTTCTTTTCCAAATCTAGAAAGACACCCTTTATTCCGAACGTTTTCAACTTGATAGTTTTACTGGATCTACATTCCGTAAAATTAAATCGTTTAAGTGACAAAATCGACAAAAAATGGCTATTCTAAACACGCTAAAAGTTCTAGTTCATTCTTTTGTGTTATAAGGCTCCACCACATGTTGCTTGGCAGTTTCAAAAAACAATTCTAAACTTGGGCTGAAAAGTTACCTCGCAACCGTGATTTTTTAAATCTTGACCTAGTTTTAGTGTATTAACTATTCAGATTATTAGGTGACAGGAATTTAAATTTAACAAAATATCTTTTTGGAATTAAATTGTTTTATTTACGTTTAGGATCATGCAGTAGTAATGCAGATTAGTTAATATCATGCTAAACTCTCTGTATTAAAACACCGTCACCCACACTTAGACTTGGTGTATCGTCCCAATTATAGCCGCGTAGTTTAATTAAGATAAAGCGAAGCAAATTAGCTTTAACTGATCAACATAGTTAATGTCCAGATATTCGCTTAATGTTACATAAGCAAAATTAACTGTAATACAACAATTTCATGGTCCATTAAATTAATTAGCTTTGTTACGTTAGCGCAGATTGTTTTATTAAAAGCCAGAATAATACGTGCTAGAGATCGCTGTAACACTGCCACACATTGTTATCGCAATATTCACTTTCCTCTTCAAGAACAAATTCGCGTAATATATTTCACTCGGCCATAATTCATTAAACGAAATGAAATGCTTTTAATAAAGTCATTCCAAACAAAGGACAGAAATAAAATGAAAATTCAAAGCAGCTCCGCGCGCGGGGAATCAGCGCAAAAGGATTAAAAAGAGGCACGAAGACGCGAGCACAAAACGAAACAAACCCACACGTTCACGAGAACAATAAAAAAAACTTAAAGCGCATAGGCGATGGAAGTGCACGTGAAGAAGAAATAGGGTCAGATACAGAGCGAGAGAAAAGTATCGGAAGCGAGGAAAAAAGAAAACTGAAAAAAAAGTCCGCTGAAGGGACGGTCGAGAATAAAAACTAGAGCCACATCTACGTAACTTGAATAGGCTCACATACACACGTATTTCCCTAAAGCTCTATATAGCCTGCACACAAACGCACTTACACGCACGCATTACATTAATACACAGCCACAAACAAACGCACACTCATGCCCCAGTGGCACACAGATGCAAATCGCACCCCTGCGTTTATGTACTCACACGCGGCCAGTTAGCTACAAATACAAAAACACACACGAGCGCATCCACACACGCACACAGGTACACATACAGAGGAGAGCTAGCGCGCGCACGCGCATTTATCAATATACTGTAAGCGATGGGGCGAGAGGCGCAGCTTGAGTTATGTGCGGTGCGCATACCATAAATTTAATATGCCGTGTGAAAGGCTATCCGAATTGAACTCCGGCGATATGCAGCCTGCGAGCAGCGGGAGCTGGAGAGAGAGAGAGAGAGAGAGAGAGAGAAAGAGAAATTGTATGTGTGAGCGTGTGTAGGTGGCTTGAAGCGAGAGGGAGATAGAGAGGGAGCAGTAAATGGCAGAGCGCGCCTCTGTGGATTCTATTCGTTCCCGGGCGGCACGTTGCGACTGGTCTGACCTATCCGGGTCCGTTACTACTTGGTTTCTCGCGCGCGCGCGCAGCACACGCGCTGATATGATGCATCGCCTGCTTCGCGGGTGTGAGCCTGCGTCTCAGAATGTATATAAATATATTCGCATGTCGGTTCTTTTTGATGAGTTGATAATGAAGTATTTGGTATATGGTTTGCCAAATTTAACCTTGAATTTTAGAATTGTATAGATTTTTCTTTACTATAAATTGACGAAGAACTAAAAAAATTTTATTTCAGCAATAGGCACTACCAATAAATCTAATTGTAGTTATAGTATTGAGGTTTTCAATATTTGAATTAAAATGTATATTAATTTATAATTTTTAAGAAAAAATTTTTATTGAATTAATTAAATATTGATGTAATTCTTTTTTTATTAAGATTATTTTATTATTACGTTTTGTTATATAAATATAATTTGGATAAAAAAAAAGTGAGGTTAAAAGCCATGAAATATCAGAATAAGAAAAATATTAACTTATCACTTTGGATTTATGTTGCATCTAATCCTAAATATACAGTAACGCCTTGATAGAATTGCTCTAGAAGGGAAAACTCTAAGGATATCTAAAGAAAGCAAAATCAAATAAAATAGAAACTATACCTATTAAATAAATTACTAATGAAGACTGCGGCATAATTTTAGAAAGTACAATGACAAAAGTGCAGTCTCATTTGATATTAAATGAATTATTCCAACTTGTAGAAATAATCCATGAAGATGAATAAAATTTTTGAACAAACGACAATTTTCACTGTCAATGGTTTTAAAAGTATATCAATATTTTACACTTAACCAATGAGATTAAAAATTTAACTCCTAAAAAATTAAAATTGACCTACTATAATAATTGCTACCGTCGAGGATCTTATTCATCGTAAGCAAAAAAGTATATGCGCACGGTAAAAGAGAAATAAAAAATCATAACCCAGCCGATAATGAAATTCAAGATGATAGATCCGAGGCGAATAATAAGGTATCGATTTATTCACCCGCCACGCTAATTTATTCGGAAAGTCTTTAAATTTAAGCTCTCTGCCTATATACAGGGATCGGCATTTATTAAAACTCTTTCGAGCGTGTAACGAACGGTTTCTCGCGCAAAAAAAGAAAGTGGCAGAAGCGCGCGGGATAAAAAACTCGAAGACCTCGTTAAGACCGGGCACGGAATTAGACTCTTTCTGGTCGCGGGGGTGGGACTGAGGGGGTGCCGCTTGAAACCCGATCCCCCAGACGCGCGCGACTCCACTCTAGCGTCTTCCTTTGTACGAACAATCGAGGCTCCATTCGAAAGAGATTCCGAGAGTGCGGGAGACGCAAAAAAAAGAGGGAGCGCGCGAGCGCACTAGCTCAGAGAGGAATATAAAAGGTCAAACTGACGACGAGCTCGCGCGCGCATTGATCTAGCGTCTGCTTTTTTCTATGTAGCATTCATGCTCGAAAATTTGCGCGCTGTCTCTCGGCGGAGGCGATGCATGGAGAATTGAATTCAATGTTTGGCATTTTTCGAGCAGGTTTTGGTGTAACTTTTTTGCTAGTCTTGTATTTAGTTGTGGAAAATTGATAGTAGCGGTAATGAACAATGGTAGAGGTTGCTAAAATTTTCTATAAATTTGGGTAAATATAAATATTTAATATGAATTTAATTTTGAAAATGAATAGTAAAGGTAACTAAAAATTTAATGTGACTGTATATTCTATCTTATTAAATCTTCTATACAATTTTTACAATTTTATTTAGTTTTTCCTCTCATTCTTATTTATTACTTCGACATAAAGCAACAAATAGTAAGATGACACGAGTGCTGACGTAAAACCCTCCTTGTTATCGGAAAAACGGGAACTCATTTTATACATTTAACTTTAAATTTTTCAAAATTATTCTAGAAAAGAGGTCCGATTGTAAGAATGGCTTTTATTTAAGTCGTAAAAATTCATATTATCATTGTTCAATTATTAACTTTGGAAAGTTAACCACGCGAGTAATGAAAATAAATAATGCAAGGAATCATTTTTGAATATTAAAAGATGAAATATAGTAATAAAATAATATTTTCATTTTTATTAAATAAAACGTAGAATAAACGAAAAAATAATCTTTTTATCATATATTTAAGCATTCTCATAAAAAGATTATTTGACAAGTTAAATATGCAAAACAAAAATTATAAAAATGTCTTAAAATTATAAATTTATTATTTAAAATGATTCATTATTACTTAATTCTCAATTATAAAATACAAAGAAAGAAGAATAAGAAAGAAAAGATTAAGATTTAGATTAATTAATATAAGATTTTAAATTTCTGTAACACTCGTAGAAAAATAAAAGTAATATAATTGAACCCCCTCCTCCTAATACTCCATTATCAAGTCGTTCATAAAACAACTTAATAATGAGAAAACTTTTAATTTTACTATTAACAAAAAAAGAAACAATAAACTTCACCGCCCTTATTAATAAAAACAATCCTCTCTTCGCCACCTTGCACCAATCAAGCGCAAATTTTCACAGCGCCGTTCACGCCCGGCTCACAAAAGACTCGCCTCTATATTTACCCTCCACTCGAGCGCGCGATTTCCAGCGTCGCAACGACTCAGCGCGACAGAACAAAGCTCGCCGGCTCTCCTTTTTCCCCCGCGCGCCCTTCATAACGCACGGCAGATAAAAAGTGGCCTATAGAGACGTCTCGGCAGCAAAGCCGCGCGCCGCGCCACTCCACAGGAGGGCACAAATACGCGGTTAGGCTTCGAAGTCTCCACCGAGCCGAACAATCATGCAACGAGCAAACAGCGCCGTCTCGTAAACCGACGAGCGCATCGTGAGACTGAGGGGGAGATCCGATAAGTCGCGGCACGACGTCGCCCTGAGATTATAAGAAGAATGGAAAGAAAGAGAGAAGGGCTAAGGGCCACTATCTATCCTCGCCTCTCTCTTTCTCTCGCTTGACTTTACGAGTTTGCTTTTGCTCGGGATATATAACTCGTTTGTTCGCCTGCCCTCTGTGTGCGTGTTCCTTTTTTTTTTTTTTATTTCAATGTTGTCGGCGACGTTTTACGAAACTATAAACTTAGCTTTTATTCCCCTCAGCAGAATGTCTTTTCCATTTTGTCGAAGGCAGCGCGTTTCTGCTGAAGGAGGAGGATATGAGAAAATCGCGCGGGAGACGCGCTTCGGAGAATCGAGCTGATCGCGTTCGGTTGACTTGTTAATCGCGAGTGGATATACAGGATTCGCTTTTGTGTTTCCTCTTTGTGGATGTCGCTGCTTCATGATGTTGAAATTTAGCCGTGGGAGCTTTTACGTTTATCGGGGAGCTTTGGCTTCTGTGAGTCGACGTGGAATTTTGAATTGCATGAAATTTCAAATACAACTTTAATTATTGATAAAATAGTATATTGATTTTATAGATGTTTTTATATTTAATTAGCATAACCGTAAAGTAATACAATTTCCTGGAATTATTTAAATAATTAAATGAAAATGTTTAGTTCTTTAAATATTAAATTAAGTTATTAATATTTAAAACAATAATATACTAAGAAATGCTACAAACAAATGAGCTTTGGAAGGCCTGTATCTCAGTTTATGTACTTCTGGTATCTTTCGATGAACAAACGGAAACCAAGTTTCAGAAAAGCTCAACCAAAGTTTCATTTAATATTACCCTATCTCAGAGATAATCTTTAGAATAGTTTCTTAGAACTGCAATTCAACTCCATAAATCTTCAAACATATACATCGAGTATTATTGTTTCACCTTCCCTCTTAAAAATTTAATTGAATTTCATCAACTCTCTTTTCATCTCTCGCCGCCATCTATCCAAACAAACAATATAAATTAATTAAACTTATAAGCTAAACTCAAGTATTCCTATCAAATCTCTTTTAAACTCGTAACAACTCAATAAGAACATTCAAAAAAGCGCCCTTCGAAAAAACAATCGATTCCCTCAGCAGTTTATTTACGCTAAATCCGTCCTTCCGCTCGCTCGCACCCTTTATTCCGCCATCAGAAAAAGAAGAAGAAAAATAAGAAGACAGCCACCCGCGGGAAAAGCAGTAGAGGGGGGGGGGGGCGCATTAAAAGACCGTCTCCCAGATAATCGAGGCCGACGTTTCCGCCGCCCCCGCCTCCTCCTTCTGATATTACTACGTTCGGAATCGAACTTTCGAGCGGGGCCACTTACTCCTTTCCACTAATTTTCCTCCCTATCTCCCCGACGGCAGCGGCAGCAACTTTTATCGCGTATCAGGTATCCCCCAGCTTGTCCTCTCGGCGGCGTATTTCGCGAATTAAAGGCGCGCTCCGGCCTTTTTCGCCGATACGCAATCTCTACTCCTCCCACTCGGAGCCTGGGAGCTCGCCCCGAAAGTTTTGGCAGCGGCCCCCTTTCGCCGACTTTGATTGGATTACCGCTCGCTCGGCGAATTATCTGCTTTTATACTTGCTCTTCCCGGAGACGGCCCCCCCACCCTCTGCCTCTGATTTCGGCAGCTCGTCGACGACGCCGCCTTGCGTTTTAAAAATACGGATCGTGCGCTAGTTTGTTTTGGAGAGAGTGGCCGGATTAAGTTTGTTTTTTTGGTTTAGAGAGCTTTCTTTGTGTGGTGGCGCGGCTCTTTGTAATCAGAGTCTTCCCGCGTTGATTTAAATTGCTTGTTGGATTTGGATTGTATAGAGGGGTTTCATGTTTTGTTTCGAAGGATTGCTAAGAGTGGGTGTGGGTTATAAAGTTAAGATAATAAAAATAACGAGAATATTTTTCCTTTAGTTAAATTACTAGAGCATGAATGTTCATATTCTTTCAAACATGCTTTTCATCTTTACATCTAAGTTATATCTGATCGACAATAAATCAAATAAATAAATTGAAAAAGAAACGATAATAGATGTAATATTTTAAGAAACTTTTTAGTTAAATGTTGTTTAGGATACTTGTAGCACTATTTGAAATTATGAAACTTAGTTTGTAAAGAAATATTGTAGAACATCAAATTTGAATGAAACAATAATGAGAGGGAGTTGAAAGTTACGGCTTCAATCTCTTGGTAAACTCTAAAATGCTACAATTAAAGTTTTTAAAAGTTCTTGTTAATAAAATACAGGAAAGTTTTGAGGTAGAAGAAAGAACTAGATCATCAATAATATTTCATAAGTAGAATTTCAGCCGTAAAAACTTGGTTTAAGCAACAAAGAAAAATTTGAAAGTCCATGAATAATATAACATTTAATAATAAAAATAGTGATAGGTTTAAAAAAATTAAAATAATTATATTTAAAATAAGTTGTCGATTAAGGAAATTTTATTGCAGATGAATAAAAAGACCGCCTCTTACTGGGATCAAATGTTTCTTAAATGTTGCTGAAACTTTTTAAAGTAAGAAAATTAAGTACTTTGCGGGGGCAATTTAACAGTCTGAATTTTAAAATATTTATAGTTTTATCTTAGTTTGAAAATCTGGCTATAAGTAGATAATGGACCGTAAAATGGTCTGGCAACGAATATCCTTTCTTTTTATGAAGTGAAAGAGTTAAAATTTGTATGTCAAAGGAGAGATCTTTTTCATGTGCTCCACGTATTTTCTTAGCATTATCTTGGTCTTCGACCTTAAAAGTTTAACAGCTATTTTATCAACGTTTCCCTCGACAGAGGATTAAACTTTTTTAAAATTTGCTTCTTTTGTTCTCTTAACGATAACTTGGATTTCGAACTTTTTTACTTAATTCCTGATTCAATTAATTATAAACTTTAGTAAAGAATTTTTACAAAAAGAACACTGTATTTGAACAAGATTTTTTCCCGAAACTTATAATGCCATTATTAAAAAATTGCGCAGTTCTTATTTTTTGTAAAAAGGCTTCATTATACCTGAAAATTATAAAAAATTCTTTGGAAGCAGATCAAGAATTCAATATTTTATAAAAGTTTCAATATCTGCGAAATTCGATATTCCTTTTCTACGGTATAGGCCAATACTTCAACAAATTCTGAACTCCTTAATCATTTATTGAAGCGAAAAATTTTGGAACAAATAAATAGTCAATACTGCATTTTTTACGATTTACGCATATATGAAAAACGGAGGTATCATCAAGAGGAAAACAATATACAATATCTGTATAGAAATTTCAAATCAATATACCAAATCATCTAGGAATGGCATTAGCAGAAAATTTTTTTAATATCTGCGAATTCCCAGACTAATAAATGCAGACTAAGCATTCACAATCACGAAAATTCAAATTAACAAAAAACAACTTTCCCCAAAATTCCAAATCCAATAAACTCACTAACTTCAATAACAAGCGAAAACCCCAGCATTACCACTAACCCTCCTGAAAAATTGCAGCACGCGAAAATCGTCGCTGCTGAGGGCGGCGCGCGCGTGCAGGAGACGGGCGGGCGATTACGGGGCTAACGAGGTGCTGCTGCTGCAGTCTAGCGAAATTCTCAGCCGAGAAAGTGAGAGAGAGAGAGTAGGAAGGGCCGCGCAGGCGCGCGGAAAACCAGCTGCGCGCTCCGAAATGGAAAAGCGCGTCTCGTGACTTAATGCATGCACGAGCGAGCGCGGCTCCAGACGAGTCGCAGAGCCTGCGGATGAGTGCGCGTGATAAACGTATAACGCGAGTTTGCTCGCGATGATGTTTACCCGCATTAGGATGCCGGATTTTGCCGCTCAGCCGGATCCGTCCATCGGCCGTCATTTCTGCGTGCAAGCGGAATCAAAGTCATTCACGCGTATAGGAACACGCACTGGTGAGCGCGCTGGAGAGGTATAGGTACAAGGAAATTTAGATTTCTAAATGGACAATATGCCCGGAGCTTGTAAGCAGTCGTTTTCGTGCGGTAGTAGATAGGAGTGGTTGCACGTATTACAGGGTCATGCGTGCGTGCGTATGTATTTTAACATCACTGGTGGAATTTCCATCAGTCATGTCTAATTAGCCGAAATCAGTCGGAGCTTTACAAGCTTTCAAAATTGAATCAATACTCGGGCAATTCTAAACAGGAATTTTAGATGTGCCAATTAGATTCAATTATTTTTTGTTTAACGTTTGTACACGTATTTATGTATATTCGTTATTGTATACTTATATAATGACTAAACTTTGAAGTAGATACTATTTTGAGTTTGAATATAATTGATTGGGAGCTATTTGATATGCGAAATTAACTGATTATGCATCCTCGATTGTATTTGTAATATTTGATAATATTATTCACTCTAGTAAAATAATGTTGTATTGTAATTGTTCAAGAGGGAAAGAAAATTTGATTTTACTATGTGAGGATGCTGTTTCAAGCCGAATGGAATTTGATCCCCTCGATTGTCAAAAGTGCTCAAATCATTATCAAAATTCGAAATAATCTTTTCTCCTATATTACACAGTACTTTTTTTTAGTAAGTGCTTCTAATATGCACTATTATGCATTTAAAGCATATGGAAAATGAAAATTTAAATCCTCTTCTATAAGCATAATTGCATATTAGATATTAATATAGATGAACTAAAAGAAATAAAAAATAATTATTTCAAGCAAATTTTTCAAAATTAAAAAAATTGGAGAACAAACTTTGTTTTTATTTTTTTAATTGTTTTAAATTTTTAGTTTAGTATATATGTTGTAGATAAAATTTTCAGTTTTGAAAAAGAGGACAATAATTTCCATTATTGCTTGTTGCAGCGGTTGGAATTTTTATCCCTCCCTGTTGCGTTAAAAAAGCTTGGAATTTTCGATTTCCTATACGCTTTATGCATTGTAAAGAAATTTTCAAACACATATTAGATTAAATCGACAAAAGTGAGTTAACTAATTTTATTTCGCCCTACAATTTTTTTTTAGATAATCAATGTTTTCTATAATGTTTTCAATCAGCTTAATTTTACTAATCAGAGCGAATAATTATTGCATTTGATGAACTCGTTTTGCAGACATAATGCGGTCAAATGCGATTGCAGCTCTTCCTAGTCGGTTGCAAAGTGTACAGAAGTGCTTAGCGAACGTGTGTGAGTTTGTTAATACGCTACGTTGTATATTGCAAAATAATGTGCAAACTAATTAATGTTGGCCGCAAGCTTGGATAGCACTGGAAAAACGATATACATACAAGTACAAAAATAAGTCTGTTGGTTTAGTCTGTCAGAAGTTTAGCAAAAGCAAGAGTCACAAAGTCTAGTAAATGTCTCGTAATACCAATACTATTGCATTCATTTGATATTTTGAAAGTTAGAATTATAAAAATGTAAAAAAAAGAAGTTTTATCATCGAAATATTTTGTCCTCTAGGCTATCTTCTTATTAAGGGAGTTATAAGTTATAAAATATTAACATTGAGAATTTAATGACATTTAAACTAGTATTTAGTTATAGCATAAAAATGTTGTAGTTAAAATTTTGTGACGATTCAAAGCCTGGGTACCGAGTTAATTGAATTTTTAAATGTCACCTACTTTTCTGTAATTTTTGATCAATTTTTTTTTTACTTTTGAAGTTCACCTTGAGTTATAGTAATATGTTCTCAATTGTAATATGTCCCTGAAAGGGTAAAGATGCTAAAAATATTGCTTTTTTATCAGTTCTTGTAAAATTAATTCAAAGCTTGGGAGAATAGAAAATTTAAATTACTAACGTAAATTTGTGAGAACTCCTAGGAGACAGCCAACACCTGGCAGCGCTGCATTACCCCAGGAAAGGAATGTATATTATTAATTAATTAATCGTAATTAATTAATATATTATTATTATTATTTACTATAGAAACTAAAGTAATTAATTTTTTACCGGTATAACCTCCTTAAACTAAAATTTAAATAATATTTGCTAGATAAAAAAATAACTTAGGTACGGCGGAATGCACCTCAAGAACGAAAAATTCTGTATCAAATCTTCCTTAAGATTTTTTCATACAGAATTCACAACTATCAATTTTCCGTTTATTTATTAATTCCATTATATCGATATGCATAAGATTGTCGCACTGCGTTTAAATATGTTTATGTTGAAAGATTTTGGAAAATGTTTTATTAAGCATTTCGTACCATACTTCCTTCTTTCACTGAATATTTAAAGTTTTTTCCTTTTAATATTCGCCAAGTGGATTCAGATGAAGAGAGCTGTTATTTGGCCTGGCAGAAAGTTATATGAACGTATACCAGCAGGTTTGCAACTTTTTTAAAAGTGCTTTATCGTTATATTTACATGAGACGAATTAACTGGGTGCCATGCATGCATATAACGCTGGTGAAAAATTAAAAGCATGCATGTAGATTCGAGGAATATCAAGTTTATGATTTCATTTAAAAGTGCGTTCTTGCATATCAGAAAATAATGTAAATTGCGAAAAATGATAAAATTGCGAATATAAGAGAAACCTTTTTAGTATATCATGGCAGGATAGATAAGAAAACGATTTGAAATAAAAATTATATAACGATTTTAAACGTTATTGAAAAATATGCGAGATCAATTTTACGTAAAAAATCTAACTTATTAACCGTAAATTTCTTTCAAATCGTTTAAGTTTATAGTTTATCATAAATCATAAACTTTATCGAAAATTTCTGCAACTTCGCGAAAAATTTTACCACCCTGAAAAAGAATATTTTAAATTTTACGTTTAACATTTTGAAAGCATTTCCTTGTATAATATAGAAAAATCAATAATAATAAACTTTTCTCTAATTCTAGAAAAATTTGGTATGCAGCAGTAATATTCTTTATTCCCACCTCAACGATAATGGCCACTTATTTCCCTGAAAAGACACGCTGGAAATGGTCTATTATTCCCGCAA
>UELX01004556.1:0-17258 GCA_900480035.1 Eupelmus urozonus | reverse complement strand
GGGGGGGGGGGAGAGAGAGAGAGAGAGACGGGGGAGTAGTGTAGCTTTCTTTACATAGCCGTATTGCGCTCCTCATGCGCCTTCTTAACGATAGCCAGCTTCGAGTGGGGGTCAGCCGCAGGCAGACCTGTGTAAGGCGGCTCCCTCGTGCCATGCAACATCAACGTGAACTCGCGGATCCAGCCGTGCTGCGGCTTCTGCGAGTTGAAACTCACCTGAAATATTTCTTTGATCAGTACTAATCATTATTGATTTTAATTATCAATCCATTTACATATTGCAGTACTTCAGTAGTAACAGACAATACACGACGTCTATACGACGTCTCATAAGTAGTAACATGCTTACTGACTATTACTACTTAAGATAAAGGTTTAAAGTATAATACAAATATTTGATTTATAATACATTTAAGTAAAAACCAAGATCAAATTAAGTAGGACTAATTATTGCAAATATTGATTTCTTAATTAAACTGTATAAGTTATTTTCTAAATATAATAAAATTATTTCAATTCTAATACATAGCAAATAAATCATTTAGAAAAAAAAACGCTAAATTTAATTACATTCTTTATTACTGCCCGAATTCAATATCAAATCAAACACTCATTAGAACATCTTTAATAACAAAAATACGCAAAAATCATCGTTAAATTTCATAACACATTACCTCAAGCAGCCAAGTTCCTTGTGGATATTCACCCCAAGTATGCGTTGTCATGAATGGCCATTTCGTAAAACCGTCACGGTGATCATCGTCATTTACTCTTCTGCTCAATATCATCGATCTAAAAAGATATTTTTGCTTATATAATAGGATCCGTAAAGGACACACTTTATATGATTTGTACCAACATCTTACAATCAGTTAATAATTTAAATAAAAGCGTTATAAATTAATTAATATTAATTTATGCAAACATATAATTAAAAATAAATCTTAAAATCCATTTAATTGGTAGCAGTATAAATGAAACGAAACAGTATTGTTTCATAAATTAAATTGTTTGAATTTGTAGTTAGATATACGTAATTGAAAAATTGCATTGAAAGAGTGTAATTGCTTTACCTCGTGCCCATCGGCGATGTTAAGAAAAGTTCCAAGTCACCTCTTCTGGTAGCATTTACTGAAATAACAGCCTGAACGTGCTCGAGATAATTTACAGCGTAATCCGTTCCTGCGCAAGCATCCGTCTTAATCTTCAACTGAATTGACCGATCGCTCGGTACCTCTCTGCAGAAAAAGACATACTTTAATAATATATATATATATATATATATGTATATGTATATCTACTTATTTCAGTCTGAAATTAAAAGATCTTTCCAATACAAATAATTTAACATTATATATTTAGCTGTAGAGTGATTCTTTAAATTATAGAAATAATAAGATAATGAAAATGATTTGTATTATCGTAATTTCAATACTCTCTAAAATTGGATTCGTCTTGATCAAAAGACCTAAACTTTTGAGCCTTACGAATTGAAAGACATATTCAACATCTCGAGGGAGTAATCAGTTTCAATACATCTCTCATGACCTTGAATAGTGTTGGCATCAAAAATGGTAGCACAGAGGTAAAAATCATAGAAACATGCGTTTCTCTACGAAGTATTGATCTTTTAAAAAATTACATACATTAAATTGAAGCGAATGAGCGAAGAAAATTCCATCTTTTGAAGTCTTCAAACCAAGTACGCTGATACACACGAGCTTCTAAGACGTTCAAATGCTACAATCTATTTTCGTTTTTATCGACTTTCTTTTCAGAGCTTCTTGCGTCTTATCTTAATACATCTTAATACATAAGCCTCGTTTAAATTTTTAAAGGAGCAAATTGATTAGGTAAAAGATATATTTTTATTTCAAATCTTTTTTTTACTGTATAACAAAGTTAACATCTAATATATTTTTATTAAATTTTTCTAGTATGTCGAATATCTGAAATTTTAAATGAAATAATAAAAAACTTTAATGTTATTTTATAGAAATATAATAAGTATTTGCTCCTTTTTCCCATAAAATAGTAAAAATCGTAGTCGTAATTGGATAAATAATCAATCTTGTGAATAAATTTAATTTAACTAAAGCAACACAAGCTTATTATTCTTGAAATAAACTAAACGATTGAGCTCGTTAATTAATAAGCGAGAAAAGCTTAAATAAAGCTCATTACGCAACAACAGTACGAAGCAGCATTCGTGTCTTTTACTTTCATTCGTTACAGTTTAAGTACGCTAACGAGCAAGAACTTGTAATTATTGCAGACTGTAGAGGAAGCCACGCAGGCGGTAGTAAAATTACATGATTATAATTAAGTTCCTCGTCTGATCATTCATCTTTTGAGCTTGGTATAGGATAATTTTGTAGAGGTCTTGTCGCATAACGCGCTCTGACAAAAATCAATAAAGGGATGAGCGAGATTAGGCAGGAAACGCGCGAGAGGGAGCGAGCTTGACCTGAACACGCGGAAGGTAAACTGAACTTAATTACAATTTAACGAGATTAAAGATTTCGTGCTTGTTCCTTGAGGTTAACGAGTGTCGCGACGACGATGTCGCTGTTAAATCAGAACACACGCGAAATTGCATTCCACTCGTAAATGTACACTCGCGCCCTAATGAGTTTTAACAAAAGTTACTTTATTTTTATGCCCCGTCTTGCTCATTTTCAAGTCAAATTACCTATTCTTTTAAGTCATTCTGATGATAAGCCTTTTCTATTTCATTAATAACGGAAAATTTTATTTTAAAATAGATTCTCTCATTCGTTTTTCATTTAGTAATGAAACATTTTAAAGAGCTCAATCTGGCAGATACTTATTTTTAATTGTATATCATAATTTTTATTTTACCTACGAGTATATCTGGTATTTCATTGTAAGAAGTTAGGAGAAGCTGCATGTTTCAAGAAAATTAGTCTCTAAACAATAATATCTTTATAAATTGAAAATTTTTCTGCTTATCTCAAATAATCATCAACTTGAAAAATTTTCTTTTTCATATAGATATATACTTAATTATTCTCTACATAAAATTTTCTGTGAAAGTAAAAAACAAATGGAGAAATAAAGAAGAGAACAAATTTTGCAGCACATAAGAAAGGTGGACTCACTGCGTCGTATGAATAGTACCAGCCTCGCAGTGGTATCTAGGCGGCACGGTTTTCCATTTCTTGGCGAGAGCGACCATAGCACCAGCGTCAAGCACACCATAGCCAAACAAATGGTTAAACTCCAAGCCTACTCCGTTCATCGTCCAGTGGAACCGGCCCTTTGCATCAAACAGAGAGTTTCGCTTGGACGTCAGAACTGTCAGATGTTGGATGTCTCGCCAGGTCAGCTGCGGACTAAAAAGGGGAGATATTATTATTCCATCCAAGTTCGAGTTCAACGCGCGCTTTAATTTTGCTCATTATCACGGAGACCGATAGCATTTTTAATAGTGAAAACTCCTCTCAGCTCTGAGTCCTGCTTGGAATCTAATTTTGCCGATGTTGCAGGCTTTTAAGATGCGGGAACGCGTTTTTAATAACGATCAAAGAATCTTTGATAGCAAAATTCAGAACTTGGCAACGTAATAAAACTTTAGTTGGGCTTCTCCAAGTTTTTTTTTTTCTTTTTTTTGATTCTCAGCGATATTTTTACTTGTTGGACAGTACATTTTCTTCTAATAGCCAAATCAATCTCTAAGAAATGAAGAAATGAAAAATTCTTCTCAAAATAAACTTCAAAGACGTGTTCATTTAAAATACTAGGAGCGAAAAATAAAAAGTTCTCTTTGCTTGTAACAAATAAACTCAATTACGTTAAAATTCATAAAAACGTACATTTTCTAAATTCATACTACCCAGAAGGCGCAGATGCCAATTTACATTCTTAATTAAACTTTTTCTCCAGCCTTTGCTTAATCAGCCGTGCACGCTTTGCTCTACTGAATACATTAAAGTTTCCCGCTACCCCTTCAAAGCTCGTTTAGCCATTACCCAATCCAAACGAAGCTGGCACTTTTCTCATCGGCTCAAGCCTCGCAACTCGTTCCCATCCAGTCGGAAAAACCGGACAACCTTGCCATCAAAAAAAAAGAAAGAAAAAAAAACAAAAAACACTCCTCTTCCGAGTGAAACTCAAATGGAAAGATAAATAAGGTCCCCGCACTAATGAAATTTCCTTATTCCCACGATTTCCGTTCCTCTCCCCAAACGCTAGAAAAACTGGCAGCTCTCGCGAAAAGAGGAGAGGAGAGAGAGAAAGAGAGAGCAGATGCGTAGCATACTCACTTGGCCTCCAGGGCTAGGGCAAAGACTCCGGCGGCTTCCGGCGCGGCGGCCGATGTCCCGCTGTGCGTTGTCGTGCACTGGCCATATAGGTCCGTCGTTGCCTGCGAACAGAGAAAAGGAGGGGCTCAACTTAGAGTAAGGGTCTTTTTAGCGACGTAAATATTTATGTCGCGCCTTCTTATCGGCTGCGCGCGCACGGATTAACAAGCACGAGCGGCCTTTTTAAGCTGATGTATTGTGCGCGCCAGGGCCAAGCAAGATTTTCACGAGCAGAGAGCTTATTTTACATATCGCACGACTCAAATCTGCTCTGCTGATTCAGGGCCCGCGATGCTTTTCATCCGGAAAAGATAACTGTGGGAAACACATTTTTCTTAGCTGTAGGACGCTGCGGCTACTTACAACAACTAACGCTCTAAACATTCAATATCAATTAACTTTTTAAAAAATCTGACGCATTATCTTATTAAAGTACACTACTGTCGTCATCTGTGATTTTGGATCTCTTTGGAAAAGTAGAAAGTTAACTTGATCAAATTAAATTAAAATAATTATAATTGTAAATAATTAGAAACTTGGAAAGTGGCTTCCGAAATGCAAAAAAAAACTTTTTTTATTTAAATGGTCTAAAAGTTTGTTATCATGTTACTGTTACATTCATCTATGAAATTCCATGAAAAAAAAAGAAAATTAAAATCTTGATAACGCTTTTAGCGAATCCCGGTGAAAGCCAGCAAAATAATTCTTATCCTATTCGAAAAATCATTGACGCCACTAACCCACTTCTCCAGCCTAAAAAAAAAAGGATCCCAATCCTAGTAATGTGCGCGCCATTGATAAAGCGCTCCAGGAGGAAAAAAAAACGAGAGAACGACGTAAATCCCAAAGTGAAATGAAAAAGAAAAGGGACAGAGAGCGCGAGGCAGGTTCGAGCATAGAGGAAAGAAGACGTACGTAGACATCGGAGGATTCCAATCAAGCGCGCGAGAAGCCAAACTGTTCCAATCCGCCATAAAGAGGCTATACGATACTCTGGGAAATAAAAGAAGCAAGCAGAGAGGGTATAGTTGCGCAGACGCGCATACCCCCGTCCCCACATATCCGTATCTCTACATATTAAGGGTGGCTAAGCTATTCTTCAAGCGTATAAATATCGAAGGTCAGCGGACGTTTAATTGACTCTATATAGAAAGCCATCTTTGCCTCACGCCAGCTTTTTCACGGCATGTATAGGTAGGTACTTAGCCCCAAGCGCTTTGTGTATTATACGCAAGAGAATCGGCCAGGGGAATATTTTACGCCCTCGCTCGTAAAGCTCCCTTCGCCGTTAAGGGACCGTTAGCGCACTTTTATTTCTACGGCTGATACACGTGCCGCTGCCGCGCAGTTTGCCTTTATTGCGATACAGGTACTCTGCGTTTTACACATACGACAAATTGTTACGAGCGAAACTCGAAAATTGAGCTTTTCAAAATGCCCGACGTTTACTAGCTGACATAAGTAAACATGACTTCCAGTTTATCCATTAATTACACGTGTCAATTATTAAAGATTCAATTATTAATCTGTATTTCTCATTATTTTCTAAAAGAAAAACAATGCGTTCGTAAACTAACTCATGTAAGCGTTTTTTTACGATGTTACAAAAAGACAACAAAAAAAATGCGTTACGTATACATTCTACCATCTTAAATGAGAAAAGTTTATTATGTTAGCTGTTTATTTTTTAGCAATTTAACAAAAATTTTATATAAATGTGATTTTGTTATTTCAATATTTAATAACGTGTATTTTCATTAAACATTTTTTAAATAAGATAAAATAATATATAAAAAAAAATTTATTTGAATTACTACTAAAAACAGAAAAGTAACATCGAGTAATTTGCAATCCGACACTGAGATCAGAAATAAATGACCGAATTTAAATTTAAAATTTATCACATGTATTTTATAGAATAAATGCTAAGATATTCGAGAGGGTTTAAAATATGCAAAGAAGTAAAAAAAGTAAGAAAAGCTTTGAAAAAGAAGAAAGAAGAGAAAGTGTAATAAGTTGATTTGCAAAAAGTTATTTCTGTATCATACTAAGGCCGATTGTTTACTAAAAAGTAGCATGATTTATTTTAAAATTTTTATATTTTATATTTTTGTTAAAATTTTATTACGAATAACAATTTTGACAATATAGAATTTCATCAAAAACCTATAAAATAAATTTTTATAAAGAATCAATTTTTTAAGATTTAAAAATGAGCTTCAAGTTTAAACCATATAATTCTTCTTGAGTTATTAATCTTCGGAGCGAATTATTTAAGATAAATTATTTCTAAAAATCCGAGTTTAAAGTACCTTATAAAATAATGATCCTTTTTGAAAAATTACTTCTAAACTTTACAAGGTTAAAATAATTTATAACGGGAACATAAACTGGCAGAATATTAAAAAAACGTAGCAATTTGTTAAATCTTCATAAATCGCTAGACATATGTAACAGAAAGTTTTTCAATTTAGAAGTTCAACCTCAGAAGCTTAGTTTTTGAGGTCGCACTACATTTCACCGAGATATAAAACTAACATCGCCTCGAGCTGCTAAGAAGCATACCGACGCATGATAAGTAACAAAACTTCACTTTTCGAAAATGAAATGATATTACTTATGATATGCTTTACTTCTTTTATCAGTACTAATACATTTAAAACTTTTAAATAAATTGATAATTATGAAATTTGTTTGAATTTAAACAATAGTAAAGAATAATATCAATCTTTAAATTTTGTAGTTGATTCTATGAAATAAGAAAATAAATTTTATTTCTTAACAAATGAGACACTAAAAAAAATTAATTGCCTTATAAAATATCCATTTTGGACCGACTTCGTAACCAAATAATTAGGTTTTTGACTAGATACTTCGAATTTGATTCCACCAATTTTGTTTATCGCTAATATTTTAGGATTATTTATCATAATTATACAAATATGTGCATTTATGTGATGCGTGTGTGATATCTTAATAATGTTCAAATGCAAGATTTAATAAGTAAAAAATTTATTATTAAGTAAAAAAAAAAAATTAATTTGTGAATTCATTATAAGAATCCGAAAATGCTGTTTCACATACACAAATCACTTCTCCACTATTTTTTCTTCCCACCAACTGAAACGTAGCCAAATTGGGTATATATTTTTAAAACCTTATCAAAGACTGCAGAGGAAAAACACATTGTACTCTGTAAAGTTGAAATAGTGCAAAATGCTCCACTATGTAAAAAATAGTGGAACTCCCACTAAAAAATAGTAAAAAATTCACGATTATTTAGTGAAGTGAAGTGAATTTCAACTTTACAGAGTATAAAACTCAAACGAGACAACCACGGAAGCGTACAAAGACTCGCTTTTGTATGATATCAATACACGAGGCGCGAAAGGAGATCACAGGCAGTGATTTTCAATACTCCTTGAAAAGTGCAGAGTTTAGTTGGATGCTTCGATCTAGAAGAAAACGTGACATATTTAGTTCTGGAAGGTATCAGTAGTGTGATGATTACTATTAGACTTGGGGGTGAGAAGAAACATGAACTTAGATGCTTAACATACGGTTATTAGATAGATATTCTACCTACTTTATATTTGAATATAGTGTATGCTAAAATTAGTATTATAAAGAAAAACTAAAAACAAGAATTCTACATACTTAAGATATAACAATTAAAGATTATTTGTGAAAATAAAAGTAAAGATAATTTTTAATCCATTTTAACCTTTTGAACTTGTATCTTTTCTACACAGTACAGTGAATCTCGTACTCAGAATATCGTACAAATTATATTTTTTTCAAACAACTTTAACAACTTTTTACTTTTTTAGCAATTCTTCTGATTGGCAAGTAACTTTTTAAAACAAATTTTTTTTTTTGAAACTCTAAAAATACGATAATAAAGCTGAATTTTAAATTATTCTTATTAAAATGCAAACTAAAATTTTAAAATAAAATTTTTTTATTAATTTAAAACTAAACAACTCCCTTACCGTGAAAACTGTGACAATAAAATTTATTTTTATTGTCCAAAAACTTTAATCGTATAAAAATTTTCAATTAATTACAAATAATAAGAGTCCTTCCTATCTTTTAGAGCTATATTTATATTGCAATAGCTATTTTACCGACAAAAATAACTATTAATGTTTACTATAATTTTTAGTAAAGTTTTTATTTTAACCAAGCTATAAAAAAGCGAGTTTGTAAATACTTTCCTATAGAAAACGAATTATAATTATAATCAACAATAGTACGTTTCAATACAGTTGTGGAAGGTTGTTGTTTCTCGCTTTGCTCACTTTACGTGGAAAATTACCTTCCGCATTTTATATCACGATAGTCACAAAATTATCTTAAAGTTAGAATTTTGAGGTTAGAGCGTAGCAAACTACATTATATAATTTTCCGTGTATATTATATAAAAATATGTATCACCTCGATGTACCGTGAGCAAATAATAGTCTGATCTAATTTTCTCACTTTTCAATAGCGTAGTGAAAAGCGAATAATCGACGATAATGAGCGTAAGTATCGTCTGAGGCGAATCGTCAGCAAATATAAATTTTATTTAAAAGCACTACTGTAATTATGAATAATATTAAGTAATTTGTGTTGAGTAGACTAACAAAATTTCAAATATTATTCAAGAAAGATATAGTAAATTTTAAATGGCTTTTGAGCTCGACACCTCATTAGCTTATAAGTTTAACCTAATAGGCAGTGGGCCACAGGAGCAAAGCGTTAAAATTAACCTGAAATTGGTTTCGAGCCCAAGCTAGGACAATATTTACTTCAAAATTCTGACAAAAAATTCGATTTGCAAAAGATTATTTTAAGAAAAGAAATAATATAACTCGTTTAAATTGTTAGTTAAAAAGTTAAATACTCTTTTATTATATCTATTGTAAAAAAGACCGTAATAACAAATTACTTTCTTTACTGAATGATCATATAAATTTCTTGAAGCAGAATGTCAGGGTTAGATAAAACATCTTACGTTATTAATAAAAATGTAATTAGAAACTCAGAAATAATTTATTTTTCATAAATATAACATTTATAATTAAACATATTCCAATATTTTACTTCTAATCATTCTTCATATTTCCTAGAAAGATTATAAAAATTGAGTTGCATAAATAATCAAAAATGATAACATATTAATCGAAAATGCACTAAAATTCAACGCCAAGGCTCGCAAAATATTGTAATTTACTTTGTTTCTCGACACTTTGAAATGCATCAAGCGACGGAGCTGCATAGTCCTCAAGGACAAGCAACTAATTGATACGTGCTAGCTAGAAAATTGAATGACTCCGCCCGCTGTCAAGCTCAGGACTTCCTCTTTCGTGCAGCTAGTCTTTGATAACGAATTTTATTTCTTAGACTTACAAACGTCTCTCATTTATAGTTAAATTTATAAAGATCAAATGGGTATATTTATAAAAAATATACCGTATAATTTTTAAGATACTTAAAGTATGGAAAAATGCTTCAATTATTAATGAATAAAGTTTCATTTGCAAGCACTTACCATAAGAACGCAAAACTTTTTTAATTGAGTAACCAATTCTACTGTAAAAGACCCAGAGGGAATTTTTCCGCTGTTCACGAAACGAAACTTTTTTCATAGTAAAGTTTTAATGTCTATATATTCCAATTTTTATCTATTGAAAGTGAAAAGTCTAAATTTATAAAGAATGAAAAAGCATTCTTCGGTAGTTGTTTTTTGAAATAATGCATAGAGTTTTACAAAATTAGTTAAATAGTTTGAAAATTTTGAAACTTTAACAACAGCCGCAAGCTTATACGATACTTGACTTTCCATCACGCGTGCTGAAAACTAATGACAATATAAACTTTAACTTTTATCCAAGTATTTATTGACGATCGTAGTTGATGAACTTGTTAAAAAATGAAAACTTGGGCGGAATGAAATTAGAAATGAAAAAAAAATGGAATATCGAAGTAAGGGCGCAGTAATGATATATATATATATCCGATTTCTATGTGTGTAGGTGTGTAAGAGGTGACTCACCACTCCGGTATTTGGATCCTTTGCCCCATTACTGAAAGTCGATGCCAGAGTGCTTGAGCAGCTCTCGTCGTAATGGGCGTTCTGGCCGTCGTTGATCGCGCTGTTGATGCTGACGGTCCACATGCTCGCGGCGTAGCCGTCGCAATTGCAGTCGTCGTCCTCGCCGCCGTCGCCCGAGGCCCACACGTAAATGTTGCCAAGGCCGTTGCGCCCCTGCCAAGCAAGCGGATAAATAAGCAACATTACCTTTTGCAATATTATATTTTATTCTATCACGAATATTGGAGGTATGAATAATTTTTATTGCTTCGAGTTTCTCTGTTAAATCAAATTTCATTGGACCTTAAAATTAATACCGTCTAACCATTGCACTCTATTGCATTTATGCAGTTGTACTAGTACTGTAAAGTATTATATTGTAGTTGTATTATAAAGATGTCAACTTTAGCAATTGAAAATTTTTTAATTTTTAAATACAATAATTTACTGCTTAATTTGCTTAATTTTAACTCAGCCAGACACAACATTACAATCAGTACAGAATCAGTGAGGCATTATTAATTTGGAAGTAGATGAGAGCGGCTACAAGTTTAGCTCTGAATTAGTCTCCGTCATTACAGCGTGACGTATGTACCAGAACAGGGAATGCCGCAAACGACGCAAACACGTGGGTAGACGCGTCACCAGTGTCAGTCATTATTTTTAAGAAGGCGGATACTGCCGCCACGCAGTAAGAGACGCAAATTCTTTGTTATACGACTCTTTCGTCCTGCTAGTCTAGGATCTTAATTCTCTTTAAAGCTAACCTTTTTATTTGACCGATAGAAAGACCAATTAAAAACAGATACGTATCTTTACATGTATAGCTGAATAAATCTGAATAGTTTAAAGCATTTATTTTTAATTCTCTAATGGTATACAAAAGATAACGCTTAAACAAATTACCTTTTTTTAAATAAAAATAAAGTGTCACTAGAATTTTATCTTTATAATATAAAATATTGTCTAAAAAAAGTATAACGAAACTTTTTTTTTAAATACCTTATCCAACAAAGACTTTAAAACTTTTTATCTTGTTAATTTTTTTGTTTTCTCTTTCGCCACACGCAACCTACTCTATTGTCGTCTATGTATATTTTATTTTAGCTTTTCAGAAGACCATTTTAGAAAGTAAATTAATTTTTTTCTGTATAATGTTTTACTTTTCTTTTATTAAAGAGTAGCTATCCCTTTTTGAAATTTAAAATAATCGGCGAAAACACTAATAAAAAAGTTTCTCTTAACGATCATTTTGTTATAAACATATCTATATATTCATATATACATATATATTCTTATAAATATGATTATACAGATGATCTGAAAACGTTTAGCTTTGAAAAATGTGATTTCTAGCAAAGTTAATTTAAGAAGTACCCGAAAAACGTAAATAAACAGCATTGACGATATATAATTTAAGCACCGCTTTACTACTTAAAAGCGTTCACTAATACTTTGAATTAAATAAATCACTTGGTCTCGAGTTTTGACACCTTCTAAAATTTAAATTATTAAATTAATTAATCGCTCAAAGAACCAAAAGTCTTTTTAATAATCTTTAAAAAATAAGTACCCTGGTCTATTCAATAATTCAAAAATAATATACGTAAACTCGGTGGTTATATTAGGAGTTGTATAATCCGATTTACTATAGTTCTATTTCTAGAATAAGAATAACATTTTTGACCTTGATATACTTAAACTTTATTCGCACATCTTGGTTCGAAGAAAACTAGATGAAAAGTTTTTATACTAGCTTCAGTCTTTAAAATGTTAGTTGATATTTTTCTGATTATGAATGTTATTCTTTTTAAAGCAGATAGTATATGAAAGTTTACTGAAACATGATTATGTTATTTCTGATATCATGGTCTGGTTGAGTAAAACTATGAAAAGGAAAAAGAAAAAATGGAAGAAAATAGTACTGTACATCATGGCATCAATACTAACTGCTAACGTAGTCATCAACTCTGTAGACAACTCAATAAATCGAACGCTATCACCATTATTTTATTTAGTATTCATCCATCTGTCGGAGAGAGGTGGAATTTCTTTGTTTTTGATAAGTATCCTCCCTTAACTTTGGGAGCTACAACTCATTCAGTTGTCTATTACGTTAGTCTATGGAGTATATTCAATGTAGGTAAAGGTGGAAGTAGTAATTATTTCATACGTCTACGTCCATTTGCATATTTACTTTACACTATATAAACGATCAAACGCGATCTCTCTAATACAGCTTTGGCTTTGTCGAGAATCAAACTACTAAGCTAACTCTTGCTGATTAACTCTCGCAAGCTCAAGTTTCTGAAAACAAATTGTAAATATTGATTACGAAACAGCGCAACGCGACCGAATCAATTATTATTGTCATACAATTCGCACCTAGCGCTCCCATATAGTTTGTCCCATGAATGACGATCTACATCGCTTGCTCTTTACATAGTTACATATAACGTTTTCTCCAGAATAAGAATGATATAATAAAATTTCTGCCGTTATCAAAGCTTAATGAAAGAGCGTGAATAACATCTGTCAGAGAATTAGCCTTCAACTATTAATTTCATTCAACACAAGGAAATGCGTACTAGCGAAATATAACTCTTATATTTGCCTTAATTTTAAGACATAACGTTTTCGTAAAATAGGTTGCGTATAAATAACGAACGAAATTTCCCATCTATTATAGATTAAAGTCTCCTTGATGCTTAAATTTCATTAGCTTTTACAGAATAGTAAGAATACATTTTGAGAAAAAGCAGATAACCGGAACCATATGAATCATATTATCTCTTTAAAAATTAAACTGAATACAAGCATATGCTACAGTTCTTGACCATGCCTTTTTAGAAAGAATAATCATGAAAAAGTACAATATTCTAACTGCCTATAAAATTATCGAATTCTTCTTGTTCCTTTAAAAAATAATTTATCTTCTGAATTGTAATTCTAGGAGGAGTCTATTCAGGTACAGCATCACGTAAGAGCCCGAACTTTTTTAACTCTCGCGTACGCGATGAGAAAATTCAGACGGCTGCAGGCCGCGAGCTATTGACTTTTGAGGTGAGAAAGGAGCCGCGCGCATCTTTACTCAGCGAGCAGAGAAGTTTTCTCTTTTCTGGAGAAGCATCCACATCACGAAATACGTGCGCCAGAGGAAATAAATCGCTCACTCCAAAGTTACGTGCTTTAACTGTCTGCTACTGTTATTCAACTGTTGTTACGTATCGTTTTTCTCCTTTCTCGACGTGGGCTCCTTCTTTTAGATAAATGAGACAGACGTAAATGAACAAATTTAAAATATTTTAATGAAGATGTATCGCATTATTATACTTAATGCTGCAGACAAAATTTTACACATTTATTACAAAGGATATTTTTCACTTATTTTATTTACGCTTTCAAAATAATGGTTTTTTGTAAAATTATTACAGTTATCAGGTAAAATTATTAAATCTGCATAAAAGGATCTAGTTCATTTTTAATATTATTTGTGTAATAAATGAATAAATAAATATTATAAAAGTATATTGAATAAATAATAATTATCTTAAAATTGTATTTAAAGTTTGGCTTTTTACTTTTATACTTCAAATGAATTTGCTTTTAGCTCAAAGGTATGTATTTACAAAATCTCTGTAAACAAATAGAAAAAATAAACAGTTCGAAAAATGTTGGATAAAAATAAAAGTAATTCATGTATTAGATTAACAGATTAAACATAAAAACAATTATTTATAAATAGTAATTTAAATAGAAATAAAGCTGGATTTTTAATAAAAAAAATTAATATTAAATATTTGTTTTGATTATAAATGAAATATTAATATACTGATAATGGTAATATGCATTGATAAAATGATAACGACTGAGCGAATAAAAAGTTAAAAGCGCTATTTAGCATTCTACGTGAGATCGTCGTCATCCCTTTGGTCGCAGTGCCCGCAAGAGACACTTATAGAAAAGCGGGCGAGCGTGGAAAGAAAACTGCCAAAGGCAGACGCGTCGAATCCAATAAAACTTTCGCTAGCTCCCTACGGCGTTCTTCGTGCGCTTAGCATGCTTTTACCTCGGCTCTCGCCGACGAAATCTGAGAATGACTCTGCGCACCGGCAAAGCTTTCAGCGCTTCCCTTGCGAAAATTCGCTCGCTCTATCGAGCGCTTTTCGGGCCACAAATATTCGAGCCTCCATGCCGCAGGTACGCGTTTTATCTTCGTTTGTTCAGAAGCTCGCTCGAGCGTCAGCTCGAGGGACAACCAAAGAAAATCTATGTATTGTGGATGAGGAGCTGCGCCACGTGTTTCTCTATTCTATACAGAGGGGAGCACGGAAAAAGGGAATAAGGAATTCGATGAACACACGAGGGGAAAAATGCCGAGTCGCCCTTTGTTGTCGTCCCTTTCACGGCGCTTCGTTATTTACGGGCCTCAAAGACAATTGGCAATTTATTGTTCGATATGCTCAACGCTCGCTGATTTTTCCGATCCTATACACCGATTGCATTGCAAAAAAAGCAATGGCTTTTATTCTCTTCAATTTGAATGACACTTTTTTTCTTTTTCTTTTTTCAGCTCAAGCTTGTTTTTGACAGGTAATACTGATATTTTTTTCTCCCTCTTTCTTCCTGAACTACGTGCACGGATTATGCGAAAATTTATTTTATGCTTCTTTTACGTAATAAAATAAGTTAAGCATGAACGTTATATTTTGTATCCAATTATGCTGATAGAAATAATATATTATTTCAACATTAAAATATTTTATGAGAATTTCCAATCTGTACATGGAAACAATTATATGGTCTTACTATCATACCTATAGAATATTAAATTAATAATTTATAGGTATTTATAAAAACGATTTTACTGCAGCAAAGCTCGTTTCCTCAGCGTTTGATTACTTGCAATGTAGCGAACTTTTCAAGCAATTATTTTTAATTGCACCACGCGCTCGATTTAAATGAACAGTAAAATTGCGTACGAAATTGCATGCAAAATTAATTTTGAAACAACTAATGAAACCCATAATAATTTTCCAAAATAACTTTACTTTAAGCTTTATACATAAATAAGATGTAGTTATTAAACAAATCAACTAAAAATATGAGCATTTTTTCTGTAATATGGCCGTAAATGAAGAAACTACTATTAAAACAAAAACGTAGATATGGAAAAATTTCAAGTAAAAGCATTTAGTTCCATAAATTATTTACAAGTTCATAATGAAGCTATATGAATTATTATTTATTAATAGGTAACGTTTGCAAAAATAGCCCAATACTCCAATCGTCAAGTAGAAACGGACCACGTGTGGTCAGCCGCATTCATTCATTTTTTTCCTCAAACATTGACAAAATTCTCTAAAATAAATCTCAGATATGTCGACATCTATTTTTAAATAACAATTCAAATAGAAACAAAGCATTGCACGAAATATTTAAGACACGGAAATATAGGAAGAGTTAATAACAGTAAAAAGAAAGAAAAGCAAATTTATTCAATGTCATTCAGAGAAAGCATTTGGATTTAAATTTCAAATGTTTTTCATCGACATTTCACAAATTTTTTTCATAACAATATTCAGTTGTATATTAAAATAAATATCTTACTTAGGAAAAAAATGTGGAAAGTTCTTATTTTAAAATCAATCATTATACTTGTTCGACATTTATGGAAGATGAAATTTAAGTAAGCTCTTGGAGCTTTCTATCCCTGAGTGAAAGCCTTCGTAGAGGTCGAGCCCAGGCATCCTCGTGGCTCTCTTCCTTATGACCTCTCATAATTCAGCAAGATGTCCCTCATCTAATCCAATTCGCTTGCTCGAACGATTCTCCTCATTTTTCAATGGCCCTATCCCCAGAGTCGATAAAGGATCTTGAAAAGAATTACCTCGTTAACCCCGCGCACGATGGCTCGCATCGTCGCGTTCCTCGGTCCGTCGACGGTCTTGCCGTCGTCCGTCGGCCCCCAGGAGGCACTGTAAATGTCGATGAGGTCGGGCTCGTGGCCCATGCTGTTAGCCTCGATCAGGTCGGTCATGTAGGGCTGGTCCAGCATCCTAATGCCAGCCACCTTCGAGTCGTAAGCGACGCCTACGCCGCAAACTCCGTTGTCGCGCGCTGCAGCCACTTCGCCGGCGCATCTCGTCCCGTGGCTGAAACAAAAATATTTAAATTTTCTTTACAAAACATCGAGACCAACATTGCTATTTTCAAAACAGGCCAATAGCTTTATCGGCTTGATCGCTTCTCGCTAATAAAATTTTCCTCTTTTATTATGATTCTCTTATTATCAGCAAAATAAATATTGCTTTACCTAAACTGACTTATAAATTGATTTACAATTTCATGTTTAAAAATACAATTATTATATAACATTATATAAGAGAAGAAAACAAGTTATTTTTATTGCTACAGTTGGAATTTATAAATAGCTTCCCATAAACTCTCAGATGGTAGAAAGCCTTACAGCCAACTTGATATATGAAAGGGACGAAAAATAAATGTTAAGTCATTTGAACAAATAAAAGAATACTTTGTTTATGGAATATGATGAATAAGTTATTTCATATACATAAAAAGTTTTCCCGGAAATAAATTTTATCGAAATTTTCAAGTAGTTAATCAAGAACATTCATCATAACTTGGAGAAATACTTTATGTCATGTGTATACAAATTTTAAATAATATCTATCATAATGTCTTGGACATAGTATTTTTATTTTTAACTTTGCTACAACTAAAAGAATGTTAATTCCATAAACATATAAAATTTTATTTAAGAGTGCTCCTCACGAAATTGACAACTCAAGTGCGACAGCAGCGCCCTACTAATCTGTTTTTCGTTAATTTAAT
>UELX01004555.1:0-17262 GCA_900480035.1 Eupelmus urozonus | reverse complement strand
TAAATAACTACACAATACCTACTTATGTTACCTTTCTTACGTTATTTTCACAAATTTAAGTACACAAATAATTTGTATTTTTGACACTGCAAGTTTACGCATTTAACATAATATTTATGTGTTCTTCTTTTAAATTACATTAAACACAAAATTTTTTACTGTGTAGTAGTCAATTGTTTATACCTCGGGCATTTGTACCATTAGGTCCAAGCGAAATCTGGCTCTGCAGAGATACCTTCGTGGCGTTACTCGTCGAACTCACTGAGTGATGAGACGAGGCCGGTTGGCCTCCGGTCACTGTCGAGTTGGAGCAGGGCGTCTCCGTCGGCGTGCGATTCGAATGACCTCTTGAGCCAAGGTCATTCGTTAAAAGATCGATCAGCAACGATGGACGTTGAGTGCGAGGCTGACCCTCGTTCATCTGGTGCATTTCCGCAACGCTACGTTTCGGTTCTGGCTGCATTTCATCTGAAATAAATCAACATAGATGTTTTTTAGAAATTATCATTGCGATTTAATAATCAACTACTAATGTAGATAACATCCTCACTCTAAGAGATTTATGATACAACAAATACCCGTTATCACTATATTTTGCTAAGAAAATTAATGAAGAAGTTATGATTGTATGATTACCAAATTTACGATCTTCTATTTCTTCTTTTAGTTTTCGAAGTTCATGAAGAAGATCGGTAAGAAGCGCACCTCTTGATTTTGGCACAGCCATATTGTGACCATTTATCTTTTCTCTTATAATACTCTGCATATTTCTTTCATGGTCAGATATTGGAGCTTGTCCAATCTTATGAATTATAAACGGTAACATTTGTATGTACAATGGTGTTCGATTTGTAACAATAAATTCAAGAAAATTCCAAAGATATAAAGAAGCCTCGTTACGTTTGTTTAGCAATTTCATAGTTCGTAAAATTCTTGGCCATTCAGTTGTAAGATCAGAATCAAAGCAAATAACTATAATTTTTAAGGCTGGATACAAAAAAAAATGATATGTTATTACGGCTAACCAAGATTATTAAAGTGATTCATTTTTTATTTATTCTTTATGTTCTTTACCTAAAAAGGCAACTTGGTACAGCGTTAACGATATTTTCGTTAACGTCTTCGAATCTCTCGCCGCAAATGTTAAACTCCCTGTGCGAATGTCAGCGGCAGTTTTTAAGTTTGGTGCAGTTATTTGCGTTGTCTTTGTTCCACTTGGCCATAGAGTATTTAATATAGCCGTCAAAGCAAAATTAATATCTACTGGTCTTAATTTTGGCACATCTGAAAATAAAGTTAAATAATGTAGTATAATTTTGAAGGAGGATAAGAGGAATCTCTTCGTTTAAACTACGGTACGGAGCCACAGTAGTGTATATATAATGATATGTTGTAAAGATTATGTACTAGTACTTCTAAAAAGTAGAAAAATAAAGTATATTCTCAAAATCATAATTGATTTAGATTAATTATAAAATTAATAAGCTAAGACCCCACTACTTGTGTGATAGATCAACGCACCAAAATCACTGTATTTAAATTTTACTAAAAATAAATTACCCTTTCTACCAGTTCCCACTCGAAGAAACAGCGGAATAAGTAAGTTTAATAAAACATTTTCTGCTCGAGCGGCTGTAACAAACATAGAGTGACCTCCGCAAACATTTTCCAAAGTGTAACCTTCGCCCAGCGAAATCACTTGAAGAGCGATTAGTCGCAGCACTGTAGAGCAAAAGTGTTGAGGTGGTATTTTGCTCATAAGGGCTGCCGATGCGGAAGACGTAACTTCAATTTGTGCCGTATCGCCAATTAACAGGGATTGACATGTGTTCAACAAAGTTTTTAAATACTGAAAATGAGCGATATACGGACATTTCTGAAGAGTATCGTAAATCCCTTTCAAAAGATCGCTTGCAGCATTCCAATTTGTATTTCTTCTTATAGATGCCTTTTTGTAAATCTTATTAAACGTTTTATCCAATCTACGAAGAATAATTGTTAATGCCGGTCTCATGTCGTCGTTGGACCATTCCGTCGATGGTAAAATATCTGTCATATAGCGTTTTAGGCCTCGGCAGGCCATAGCATCTGGATCGTAGGGAGATATTTTTAATAAACTGTGAGCTATGTCTGCTAAACGCTATAGGTACAATAAAATAAAAAGTTTTATATTTCATCAAATACGTTTGGATGATAACATTAGGTATCAAAGAATGGTTACAAAAAGATAAACTTACTATATGACATCTTGAATCCAAAAGTTCAATAGCTTTTCCATCTTGAGACTTTTTGTTTAGCTCCACAAGTCGAACAGAACACCTAGCTACAAATTCACCAACCATATTTAACAGAGTATCCCTAGGCCTTATAAATTCATTTTTATGGCCAGTATCACTTTCATCATTATCACGGTCATAAAATTTACTTTTCGTATGCTCTGAATATTTATTACTAATATGAACCTCTTCATCGAAATCAAAACCAGGGGAATAAGGTCCTTTTCCGTAGTTTCTTTGACTAGAACCTTTATGTTCAGGACTTGACTTTTGTGGCCGATTGTAGTATCTAAAAAAATAGTGAATACAATTTATATTAATAAAATATAATATTTAAATACAATAAAATTTATCAAAACATATTTTTATTTATAAATAAAATAATTCATTTACTTTGCTAAAGCTTCAGAGTTGTTAACAAGTGTCCTGACAGCAATTGCTAATTGATTTATAATTTCTTTTTCAGTTTTCCCTTCTTTATTATATGTCGGAAGTTGTATTTGTTGCACGTAACATGGCATAATAGCTTCTAATATGGTCTGAAATATACGTATAAATGAGTCTTAATTGTGAACCGAATAGAAACTCACAAAATATGACAAAAATATTATAATAATTACCAGCATCTGTTGTCCTCTTATGGAATCAGCAGCGTACGATATGACCATTACACAAAGAGAAATACAATCAAGTATTGTAACCATTTCATCCTCATCATGATAACAAAAATCTATAGCTTTTAACGGTTTTTCTTCTTTAACTAATTCTCCTATATTGAGCGGATCGGGCGAAGGCGTTTCTAGGCTCAAAAGTAGATTAAATAGGCACGAAGAGGGAACCTACAATTTATATTAGGAAGATAAACTATTGTCTGATCAAAAATAGATATTATCTGGAAATATTAAACTTTTTTTTAAAATATACATACTTTGTGAGCTTCTCCAACAACACTTGTTTCATCAGTATCCAAAATGGCCGAAACACTGCCGAACATTTGAAGAATAAAAGGTTTCCTATTCATTAGATAAAATTGTTTCACGGCATATTCAACGGTTGTTGTAACAAGTTTATTGGTTTGATGTGTTGAATAAAGTTGTAACAATGAAGGCATGATCAAGAAGTAACCATTAGTAGAAAAAATATTTTTAAAATTATGGGCTGCATTGATGTACGTGGCTATAACGTATCGCAATATGCACGAATCTTCACTGTGTATTATAAGAGCTCCATTAAGAACATTAAGAAAAAGATGAATGTCACCAGAATACGCGAAGTTTCCTGCCATTGCCTCAAACATACGCGCAATTAATCGCACCCACATAAATTTGTGCATCACGTCAAGAGCCAGGAGTTCCTGAAAAAATATATCAAACATTATTATCTAAAAGTATGAAACTTATATACCGCATAAAATCATAAAAACATTAGATAATTGCTATTATTTACCCTGCCTAATTCGCCACCTTTGTAAAGATCAAGATTTGTTTCTAAAGCCTTACGAGGAAACGATGGTAATTTCATTAACTCTTCGTGTAAGAAAACTACTCGTTGTACAACCATATCAACATTTTTCAAAATAGCCCACGTTAATAACACTTTTCCTATCTCAACAAATTTATGTACAAGTTCTTGTCTTTGTAAGGCATTAAAAGCGTCTTCTGGTTTCATATGTATAAGTTCTAGTTGAGGATACTGAGAACGTTTAAAAAAGTAATAAAAGCGTACATGAGATGACGGATTATGTATTTGATCTAAAATTTAAAAATGTATCTTATCACATTGAAATTTTTAAAGTTTAAAAATGTTGATTACATATAAAATTACTTACGTGTTTTGTAATCAACAAGGAAATATTCTTTATGTTTACTTTCTTCAATGCCAAAAAAATCAAGAGACTCTCGAAGAATCTGACAAAATTGGGTATCTTCTTGAACAGGAAATTGAGAAGGTATACCTCCTGCATCAGGATCTTGAGGTCCATGAACTATAATCTTTTTAGCTGAAGGAACATTCGCTGTTAATAAAATAGAAGCATCACACTGTTCTTTTCTTAAAATTTGTTTTAAATCTTTGAACATGATACCGTGAACGCTGTGTACTACCTATAATATAAATTTACAAGTTGTAATAAACAGTCATGATAAGATTCAATTTATTTTATTTTTATAGTATAAATTTAGATTATTTTAATTGTTTTACCATCCAAAGGATTGATAATGCTGCTCCTATCAATTTTTGACCTTCTTCATGTGGAGAACGAACGTAAAACATTACATATCCTATAATATAATTATAAAGTGCGAAAGCAGCCTGTTGCGGCAGTTTTGGCACGAACCGAATTAAATGTCGTAAGATTTTAAACATTAAATCTTGTTTATCTCTTGTCAATCTTTCTAAAACGTAACGTAAAAACAAAGCACTGTCCTCAACCAAACAATTCCAGATGACCTAAAAAAATTTATTATGTTATCATTCATGATTACTAATATAAATTCTTTCTAATATGATGGAATATTTAAAACTTTACCTGATAAGCCATTTCATAAACTGCATTACCATCTTCTGAAACAGCAGCATCATCTAATAATGTTATAATTTGAATAATAGCAGAACATAAGGTTGAAGGAAATAGAGACAACGCAGATTGTCCGTGGTGAGTAAGATTTCTTGGAGCCAAGTCTCCGCCATCTTCATCCAGATTAACTTTATAAAAAAAAATAAAAAATTTATTTTGATAGATTTGTTATGGTAAGATCAACTGAAAGAATATTTTGAAAACTTACCTTCATCGTGATCATCACCAACTGGACTAGGTTCATAAGCTGCTTGAAATGTAATTGGTATTGTTGTAATTAAAAAATTTTCCCTCTCCTCTCGCTTCTTATCATCTTGTGCTTGTAGGGCTCTTTTAATTAATTCGGTTTGTTGTTTTTTTCGAGTTTTTGTTGCAGTTACCAAAGCTCGCTACATCGAAAAAAAGCTTTCATTTAATTTTTACTGATTCATAAATATTTTTGCTGGAATCTACCTACATTCTAGTTTTCTTTAACATCAAAATAAGTCTACAAATACATAACTTACGTGTCGTTCTTGATTAATTGTAACTTCCTCAACTTTGGTTTTGACCTGAGGCATCCATGCTGGGTCTACAACAGGCAACGATTCAATTCCTATTTTAGGCGAAGGCAATGTGAACTCTATCCCTGGAGGTGGAACTTTAAAAGTCAAATGGGCTGATTCTTCCATTCGCGGCCATACTTGGTACCTAAATTTCCACAATACTTGAAATTTCAAAATAGCATTGATGCGAACCGATGCATTCGAATGCTTTAGCCCACGTTGCATAATATCAATAGCTTGACTCGGAGCTCGAACTGCAGCAACGATGAATAAAGAAGCAGCTGATGCTGCAACTTCCTGATTTGTTTCCAATAGAAGCTCCCAAGCAACCGGAAGAACGTCAATAAATAGGTCTTCTGTTATAATTACAGCACCCTTCAAAAGAGTAGCTAAGGGAGCATGGAAAGAGTTTTTGACTTGATTTTTTAAGTACTTCACCATTGGTAGTAGCTCTTTATCTTGATTATTGTCTTCTGGAGGAGCCATTGCTTTTGCGAAATCTCTACCATAGTCAGAATCTTGATCAGCGTAATCGCGGTTTATTTGTGATCCATCGATATTCTTATCGATTCTGTAAGAAATATATGAATCATATATCAGTATTAAAAAATTATTTTAAAAAGCGAATATAGCCAACTTACTTGAACTTGCGTCCAACGCTGTTTTTTCTTCGCACAGGTGAAACTTGCGTACTTGTTTGATCTGATATCTTACGGCTTCTTTTATCCTTTTTCCCCTCCTCTTTCTTTTCAGTCTCAAAATCAAATAATCCATTTTCATTTAATACACCAAATTCTTCCCCGTAAACTTTTCGAACTGATTTAATTAATCTTTCACTCGATCGCATTTGACGTCGATGACAATAAGGATGGCAAAAGTTTTGGTGGCTGCAATAAAAGTTAAAATTGCTTGCCATTTGTACTACTACTTTCATCCATGGAAGGTTTTTATTCGTTTCATCGGTATCATTACTATCACTTGGGCTTTCTGGGGGTTGATCATCACTTAAAATTCCAGGTGACCCCTCTCCACTAATTTCTCCATAAAGGCCGGGTTCGGATGTATCGCTTCTGTCTGATAATGAACTGACCTTACGTTTGGATTGGATCGAATCAGCACGCCGAACTATAATGTTACAAATTGATAATTTAATTACATATACCATTTTTCTATTTATTTTTGTATTTATAATATAATACTAAATCTTACATGATTCGACTTCAATTTCTTTTCCTTCTTTTGTACCTCTACGTAATTTTAAACTTCTTCGTTTAAAAGAGCCTGTAGCTGTATTACCAGAAGTACCACGACGTAATAAAAAAGGCCTACCAGTCGCTGCTTGAATACGTTTGTTTTTTTCTCTTTCATTATTCTGAATTTCTTCACCCTGAATTGTAACATTGGATTTACTGCTACCTTCCGATTCATTATCCGGTTCATGAAGGACAAAACTAATTTTACGTTCTATCAATATGAAAATTATTAATTATTATTTCATAAAGGATAAATGAAATATGTGTGTACTAATAATAGTGAAATTGCTTTTTTTCAACTATATCAAATAATAACAATAGATATTATAAAAATACCGTTCTCTCTATCTCCAGCTATTGACTGTAAGCTTTGTGCAGAAGTTTGTGAATGTCCCATAGAAGATAGTGCCATGCTCCAACGTCGATTTGCTTCACGACTGTATAATTTTTCCCACGGAGCTGGCCGTTCTTTTGTTGATAACCGACTAGATTTAGGAAGGGTCTGATAAGTTTCTCGAAGAAATGCTGTAATTTCTAGGAGCAGCATACAGGCGACTAATCGTAAAGCAATTGGACACTGCGATCCGTACGCATTAATACTCGCTAAAAAAAGTATTTGTTTAGCATATTATTCGATGTGCATCTATTAAGACTTTAATTAAATTTTAAAAAAATATAAACTAACCTTCATCTAGAAAATCTTCTTCTTCATCTTCAGTAATTAAATCTCGGTGCTTGTTTTCATCGGACATCAATGCATTAACACGGTCAACATTTTGTTTATCTTCATTTAGAAATTCTTCAAGCCTTAAGGCAATAGCCTACAAGAGTTACATTAATTTAGGAAACGTGAAATTTAGAAATCTCGAGGGTAACATGCATTAAGTAAAAATTAAATATGATAATGAATTATTTACCTCAGCCCATTGATAAAATAATTTTCCTGCAGCTCGTTGTAATATATGCGTTCGTCTTAGGCCCGCAGGAACTGTGCGATTATTTAGAGCCATAGATGGACGAAACATTGGATAATTCAATTTCATCCAAGTAGGCCAATGTCCTTTGTTACACTGATGTACTAGATGAGCGCATTCTAATAGCATTGCAGCTCGAGACACGACAGGAGCATGGGGCTATGTAAAAACAATAAAATATTTATTAAAAAATAATAAAGTGTAAACCATCAAGTTGTTTTTATATTAATCATAATTATAGATGTTTATTAAATCTTATTAGATAAATCTGTCAAATTTAAAGTAAAAAATGTTTAAAAACTACCAAGTCCAGAATAGCTGCCATTAAGTGATGATCAGGAACAGATCCTGGTTGACAAGTTTCTAGTAAAAATGAAAATCTCTGTATTCCTTCAAAAATGGATTTTTTCGGTACTAATCTTCGCTCTTTAAGAACAACAAATTCAGATTCTCTTGACGTTTCTCCTTGTTCCAATGAATTTCTACGACTAAAATCTGAAACAAATATTAAAATTAAAATTTTTCTTTGACATTAACATTTGAAAGTAGCTTATATTTTTATTACTTACAGCAGCCTTGAATTTCTTCAAAACTTTCTTTCTTTTTTCCTTTTACTAAACCAATTTTGCATAATTTATCTTCCATACGTCGTTTAGCTTTTTGAAATGTCTGACTTACTCTATAAAAATTTTTAGAAAGTGTATGATTTTAGATTATTAAGATATTAATATTAAAATATTTCAATTCAAACTCAAAGAAAAACAAATATTTATTACCCTCTTGGTGTTCTAGAAGCTCCACGACGATGAGCTCGTCGTAAACTTGGTTGACGCACAAAACTACATTCAGTAGGTGATTCACTACTTTCGTGGCTGTCCGTCGATTCGGTTCTGCCGTATTCTTTCCGAAACCAGTTAACTGAAAATTAAAATTTTTCTTTAATAATCTAGAGATTAAAGTTTTTCAGTTATTCGTAAATCTTATATCTAAAGCTTTTTATAAAATTCATACAGAAAGCTTAAAAGTAACAGCTACTAAGATGTATTACAATTATAATGAATAATGCAAATTTTTGAATGAATTTATAGAACGACTTTTACCAAAATTTGTATTTATAAACATATCTTAGCTTCAACTTGTTATTTATATAAATATATAGGCAAAAAGAATTCCATGCACAATTTTTTAGTACCTGTTACCTATAGTTTGTACCCTTAATCATTATAAGGTTTCCTTCATTATATTATGAATAAAAAAATACAAGAAAAAAAAAAATTATTGCTCACCGATTCCACCTATTTTTAATCGAGTAGCTTTTCGACATTTTCTAATACCCAGAGATGGTTCACTTAAGTCCAAATTTCTTTCACTTTGCCGTGGTGTTAAGATATGATGTTTCTTCCTAAGATTTCCTAAAGGACTTTGACTAACTTTAGCATTTTCATCACTTAACTCTGTTTCCAGTAAACTCTAAAAATTAAAATTATTACAATTAAATATTAATTAAATAATAACTTTTTATAATATGTGAAAATTCATCAAATTGGACTAAATACGTACAGCACAAGTCGATGAAGTACTTCTTTTCTTGAAAAGAAATTTTCTAGTTCCCCTATCATCTATTGCATAACAACCATCTGGTCCCAAATCCGCATACTTATCAAGATCAAATGGGTACATGTGTCTTTAAAAAAATTAAAATATATAAATTTATGAAAAATTAGATTTTATAATAATACAATAAAACGAGTCAGTAAAGCCAGTTAATATAAATATAATTAACTGTAATATTGTTGATTATATAATTATAAATATAAATTTTAATTTTTCTCATAAACTTTTAGATGCATTATATAGAAAAATGATTACTATCGTTCGGAGTTAAAAAATTATTACCCAAATGTATTTGATAAAAGTTTGTAAATGATTAATCATTTACAAAATTTTATCAAATACTTCATATTGACATCGTTATTGTTTTAAATGAGTACAAAAAATAATAAATTTCGAATAAAATTACAAACCTAATTACTCGTGTTGTTTGAATCTCGCTATTGCATCTTTTATTTGGACGATCAGCGGAATCAAGTATACTACTTAGAGCAACTCTGCGAAAAACGCCACCGTGAGCTTCTTTGACATAGGTCATGAATTGCCTCAAATCACAGTAAAGCGAAATATTATCTTGAGATTTCAAATCTTTTGATATTTCTACGCAACGAGTAACCATTGTTTTAAAGGTGCAGCCCATAATTTGTGATTCAATATTACGAAATCTTTGCCCTCCAATGCTAGCGTAAGGTGTGCCGGCGTTCGTCGATACAGATGTTGAATTTTGGGTATTCCCACTTCCTGATGAAGGATGGTTCACATTTGAAATGCCTCCGATCAAACCAGCTCCAAAATTTGTTGCATAACCACCTTGAGGGACAGAGTCAGGAGATTTATTCGAACCACGTTTTTGATCTGAAATTGACATTGCTATTTATAAGTTAACATAAGCAAGAACATTTAATATAAACAATTATTACTAAATGCTTCTTTTAAATACTCACTTAATGGAGATAGTAAAGAACCGGGATCTACACAAAACCCAACATATGAATGAAAAAATTCAATGACATCTGTTATTGGTTTATCTCTAACTATGGTTCGCAAAAAGTTTGAAAATTGTTTTGAGCTGACTTTGTGCAGTTTATTAAGAATAGTTTGAATTTGTGATCGACAAAAGTCTGCTTGTGGTCCACGAATTCCATCAGAACAACCATGAGGACATCCTAAGTGACGTAAAATACGAACAATGCAGTTCATCATTAAATTATGGGCCGTTATTTTAGAACCTTCTTTTCGTAAACCACTATCTGGAGAATCATGTTTCTCATTACTATAATTTGATTTATCTACCGAATCTATAACAATTTAAAGCACAGTATGTGATTTTAATAATTTGTTAATTATTATTTATAAAAGCTGTAGTATGATTAAAATATTTACCATGATTATTTTCCATTGTTTCATCTCTTAAACATTGTTTTAGAACGCCCATATCCATTAGAAGCTCAAGAAGATTCAGAATCGATTCACAAACCCGAAGTGTACAGTTTTGATTGTCGCGTAATGCGATGTTATGTATAGCCTATTTAAAGACGAATTTATATAGCGACAATTCGTATCTAACTCAATTATATATAACTAAAAGTGTAAATTTTATTAAAAACTAAAACTAAAATAAATAACATTCTGTTCGTTTTACATACTTTTAAAACTACTTGAAGATCAATATCTCCATCTTTTGTTATGCAGTAGCCAGAACCTGGAGCTTCCGGCATATCTTCTCCTGAGTAAGTGATGTTGGAATCAGTTTGTGATCTTGTAAGACTAGGTTTTCTATCACATATTGGGCGCCGTCCGTGATTGCTGATGGCATCTAATTGACTATCTATCGACCCCTAGATTAATTAGAACGATTTGTTAAATGACTTTTTAAACTAATCTTGTTTGTTTTAACATAAAATTGTAAGATAATGTTTGTTACTCTTTGGATCATGAGTTTCCATTTAATTTTAGGAGATGATATTTAATATACATAAGACCTAGATAAGCTTAGCTAAGCAATTAAAAATATATCTAGATACTTTAATATTGCAAAAATAATGTTGATAATTTTTAAATTACAACAAAAGTACTTTTAAATACAAAATATTTAAGGAATTAATTATTATGTGGCAAAAAATTTAGATTACAACTCATGATCAGAAATATTAGTTTCCATAATTGTAATATTAACTTTGCAAAACAAACCTGTCGTTTCATATAATCAGGAGAAGGCGTTGGTGTATGCTCTGTGACGGTAATGATAGGGTTCGGTACTCCACACGATTGACTATAAAAATGACTTTGTTTTCTTTCCACCTTTGTATCGCCAATATATCTAAAGACGAACAAAAATTGATTTAATATTAAAATTATGTGAAAATCCGATTTACCGGTTAAAAGTTTGTATAAAAGAAATATTTGATAATAAAATAGTTGCTGCGAAAAGAGATGAGCAGCAATAATTATGTGTTAGGACTGTACGTTACAGAATAACCAAAAGCTTAGCAAAGAGTGATTGATTAGCTGCTGCATATTTATGGATTTATTTGTGCGGGAAATTATTAAAAGTGGAGACTACTGTTAGATACCTATGGGTGAGACTGGATATGGGCTCTTTCAATGGTTCGATGACAGATTATATATCATGACGTAGAAAATTATTAGTTGTAATAAGTACTAAGACAGCGAATATGGAGACTTATACTGCGATCATTTGGCTAATACTTATCGAGTTAAACAAATAGATACTTAACAACACTGTTGATTTTTAACAATTGGTGCAGGTCAATATTATATTTTTAAAAGCTAGGGAGACCTAATAGGCGTGTTTAAATATTATCACAGATAGCACAGTACGTTATGAGAATGTTCAAGAAAAATAACTTTAGCAGGAATGGGTTCTGATTTCAGAATGTCCCTATAGCACAATATGGTATCTGATACGTTCAGTTTTAATGTATATAAACATACGTATATAAAAACATACCTTAAACTTGGCATACTTTTGCCTTTTATTAAATTTGACTGATGTTCTAAAAAATCATTATCTTTTACATCAAAGATTTTAGAACAGATCGACGGTTGTCTGGTTAAGCGATTTTCTCCAGTATCTAAACTTCGATGGCATTCCTGTTTAATAAAGCAATGTAATTAGAATATATTTTTAAAAATTTTTTTAAATTTTTCGTTTTCCCAATTAAAAATATTTATTTTACTTTAAAAATCATCCAAATATTTTCAACATGGCATCTCATCCAAAATCTATTTAGCTACTATTATTTAAAATTCCCCCTTACATTGACTTTATTTTATTTTGTTCTTTGTTTTGTTATCTTTATTTTAATTAAAATTTAGAAAGTATAGAAAAGTACTGAAAAATCTATAGATATTTTGTAACTATATTTTTATATTAGTGATGTAAAACTTAGATATAAAATATGAATAATGATCCATCAGTCAATAAAATAAATTTGGTAAATATAAATCTACAAATTATATCAATAATCAAATTTTCAATCTTCTAGCTTTAACTTTTAAACTTAATGTAGTAAAGTATCTTATGTTTCGATTTAGATCTGATAAAATTAACAATATTTTCACCTGTTCGAAAAATGGCTGTGGAACTTCTTCTCCTATTTTTTCCAAAGCTTTTTCAGATTTTGAAAGTAATTTAGTTTCCACGAATGCTTTTAAATCGGCCATCTTCATACGTTTCTTAGTTTTTTCGCTAGCTCTTCTGGTATGACTAATATCTGTATCTTGAGTCTTATACGTGACATCGCCGTAAGATGTTATATCTATAACGAAAATCAATAATTTTAACTTTTATATAATATGTTCTATTATTAATGTTTATACCAATAATAATTATGCAATTTTTTTACCAGCAGAAAGTACTGTGTCCTTATAATCCTGTAAATCTTTATATTCTTTAATATCATCTTTCTTTTTGCTTTCTGGACTTTGATATATAGAAACTTCAATTTTTGGGATGGGCAAAGAGTTACTCCGACGTCGAGGCATTTGTTGCATAGAACTATCTTCATTTATTCTTCTTAAACTGATAAAAAATTTAAAATGATGGACTTAGTTTATTTATCATCACAATATTTTATCACTTCGCATGTACATATAGTTATAACCCTGGTAGAAATTTCCACAACCAAATTTTAAAATAGGCTAGTAGATGTCTAATTCTTCACAGTTGGCCAAAAAATGGTGAAAATTTCTACCAGGGAAGTGAGTCTTTCAAACATGCAATACCGAAAGCACCGTACTTAGTTTTTCGTCAATATTTCTTTGATTTATTAATTTATTTATTATTAATTTTATCGATTAGGGTTATCTTACATTGTACATAATGCACTTGTACTTTGAATTTTTTAAAACACTTTAATGAAATGTTATAGCGAAAACGATGTAATAAAAAAGGTTTTATTCCCACCTCAACGATAATGGCCACTTATTTCCCTGAAAAGGCGCTGTGAAAATAGCCTATTATTCCCACAAAATTCGAGGCAGGAAATAATGGCCTAGGAGGGAAATAATGGGCCATTATTTCCCTGCTAGCATTTTTATTAGAAAAAATGGAAAAATTATTGAAAAAATCAAATAAAAACAAATAAGTGGCCACTGTTAAGCTGGGAATAAAGTACTATATGCACCTCGAGAGTAAAGTCATTTATTCCCTCGGTTAATTACTGCCCTCGCTATGCTCGGGCAGCAAAACACCCTCAGGAATAATTTGCGACTTTACTCCCTTGGTGCATAATGTACTATTTGTGCGTAAAAATATCACTTATTCTTCACCGCATACTTATAAAATGAAAGATTTCTTTGACATTTAACAGTATAATAATGTTAAATTATAATGTCAATATGTTCAAATTAAATTGAAAATAAAATAAAAATATCTTTAAACAGAATTCTTCTTACATAATAGAAAATTTCGTATTTAAAGTGAATGTGCCAAATAAAAATTTTCGTGAGGTTTTTGAGTTTGCTAAGCTTTTAATTTATGCTCAAAGTTGAACCAGTGCGCTAAGTAAATTGCCTAGCATGTTAGTGTACTAAGTAATTTATTTATCAGCGTACTGTCTCAAATAAGTTTATGAAATACATGCTTAACATACAAAAAATATACACGAAAAGTCGAATTTAACTCATTAGTTGTAAAAAATATAATTTTTTAAAATTTTTTTTTTTTATAATCATCACGGTTTACATAACCGCGGCATTACACTTACGAGTTATTAGAAATGGTAATAAGAGCTAAATTTAATTTCGACTATAGAAAAATATTTTTTATTTTATACATGATAAATAAGCAATATACTTAATAGTAATAATTTTATTTTTCATTCACAGCAAATATAAATTTAGCAAAAATAAGTGTGCTTTGCGTGCACAAAATAAATAATATAAATGTTCCTCCTCAAAAGGACTTGTTAGGTCGTACAAATTTATACGAAACTTAATTAAAAAAAACTTAATTAAAAATTGTATTTATAACTATGTAATCTACTTGACATTAGTAGATTAATTTTATTTTAATTTTATATAATTCTTATTCAGGTTTGTTCGATGTACATATACATACCCTGAGAGATTTTTTCCATAAAAATTACAGGGCGAATATCTCGGTAAACCTGGGACAGGTTACAGCACCCCAAAAATTATGAAAATCGCGGTAATAATAATTGTGGTACGAAACGGTAAAAATTATAGGGAATCGTTTCAACCCGTCCCAGGTTTACCGTGGTATTCCCTGTAATTTTTATAGAAAAATTCTCTCACCAGGAGAGGATCAGGGTTCCGGATCACGGATTTGGCTAAAACTTTGCGATATGTTTTTAGATGTCAAAATATCAAGAAAGCTCGAATAGTAGACTCTATTGGTTAGAAGAACTCGAGTTGTGTATATTTTAAAGTTAAATTTTAGAAAATTTTGATAAATGATAATACTCTTATAACGTACATAAATCGATTTTGAAAAACCGTACATATATCTGCTGGAATTGAAAATTTAATTATAGAGAAAACGAGCTTTCATCTACTTTTTGTAGAATTAGAAAAGCTTAAATTCTTCAAAAGTTATGACAGTTTAAAAATAGTTTTAAAAAGTATGCCTAAAATTAAAATTACAGTTAAAATTAAAATTAAAATTATAGTTTTGAAGGATTCTATGGTGTATTTTTGTTATTTAACTTTGAACTGGCATTATTTTTGATGGAGATGAGCTTTTCTAATTCTACAAAAAGTACATGAAAGCTAGTTTTTCTAGCTCAATTTTCAATTCTAGCAGATGTATGTACGGTTTTTCTAAATTGATTTATGTACGTTATAATAGTACTATCATTAATCAAAATTTTCTAAAATTGAACTCGAAAATATACACAACTTCACTTATGCCAATAAAGTCTAATATACTGGTTTTCTTTATATCTTGGCATCTAAAAACATATCCCAAAGTTTGAGGCAAATCCGTGATCTAGAACCCTGACACTCTCCTAGTCAGTGTAAGTAAACTACATATTAGTTCAACTTGTTCTATAATTCTTAAAAATTTTTAATGAACAAAAAGTTATTATATATATTTATGATCAAATTTTAAATATGTTACCATATAAACCGTTTAAGTAATAAGAAAATTAAAAATAAATATCTGAAAATGCAGTATTTTTTAGGCTAAAAAAATTGTATAAAATCTGCAAATACAATCATTATTTTACTAAAACAAATTCTTAAATGAATTATACTTAGAAAAGAAACTTCTGTGTCACATAAACAGCTTTTAGATTATAAACTAAATGCATGAAAGTAGTTATAGAATTTCTCTATTCAAACTAACACATATTGCCATCTGTTTTAGGAATTGCATAAATTATGTGAAAAATATATGGAGCAATGAATTCGTCAAACAAAATGCTAAATTTAAACTTAAAAAAGCGTGAAAGAACGTTAAATTGGTCAGCAGAAGAGAAAGAAGTGTTGTTTGAACTAATTGAAAAAGATGTTAAAATAGTAGAAAATAAAACTGCAACACCAGCTGAAAAAGCAAAAGTATGGAAAAAAATTTATGAGAAATTTAATGAAATACTTCCAACACAAAGAGATCAAACCAGAGTTCGAGAGCAATGGCGCAGAATGAAAGCATATGCTAAGTTAGAAATGAGATGCTATATTCAAAAAGTTAGTATCACATTTTTTATTTCTTTATTTTACTAAAAAGATTAATTGGCAATTATATTGTATATATTCTTTTTATTTTTATAAAATTAGACTATTGAATTTGAAAAAATTGATGTTGCTTTCTTTCACGAGTATCGAACATAATTTTTTGACACTCTGTGTACAAAGCTCGATTTCGCGCACGCTCGAACAACAAAGTGTATGCTAAATCTCGCTTTGTGCACGTTATATATAAAAAAATACGGTTCGATACGTGAGCGAGGAAGTCTTCTTCTTCTTCTTTTTAATGGCTGTGGGCTCCGTTGCGGAGCTCCGAGTTGCCACCATCCAGAGCGAGGAAGTGATTTCAACCTCGTGTGGCCTTTTCACTCTCGCTTCGCTCGGGCGCAAACGTCCACACGAGCCTGAAATCACTATTTCTCGCACTACTATCGAAATGTACTATTATCATTCGACGTGCGCAAAGCTCGTTTTAGCCAACGCATTATCACTTTAGAGCGTGCGAGAAAACAAGTTTAGCGCACAGAGTGCGTAATAATACATTTCTATACTAATGCGAGCGTAATTTTAGCTTCAAAATATCGCGAATGTATTTTTTTATACTATATGTATAAATTAAAATTTAGCTTTCACGCAGAGTGTCAACAAAAAAAATGTTTAAATTTTGAAAAATAAATATAAAAAATAAGCTTCCATATACTCGAAAATTAGATATCATCAATTAATATCATCAATTTCAAAAAATGAAAATCCAATATTTACGACTTAAAATTAAAGTATTTTATGATATAGTATGCGTAAAGTTGCACTTTACACATTTTGCATATTTTTAAAAGTGCAATTTTACGCATA
>UELX01004554.1:0-17272 GCA_900480035.1 Eupelmus urozonus | reverse complement strand
GATCAGTTATTTTATTTTACTTGATGTGCATTATTAGGTTTTATTTTTTTGAACGTGTGTTTTTATTTCCATGACCAATGGAGTAATTATTAGCAAGAGTATACTCTGATCAACTCTGTCATAAGACATGAATTTAAATGTAATTTGAGTTTGTACTGAAGTGTGCCATAAAATAAATATTATTATTATGTATTTATGGACTGAATTAAGTAAGACCCATTCAAATATGCGATTTGATAACTGATTATTAATATTGATTATGTATCAGTCGCACTATGAACAATTTTTTGGATAATAATCCAATTTAAAATTTTTATAATGTACATAAATTTTACAAATACTCGAATTGTTGATTAGACTTTCATTTGTACCTACAAATTCAATGTATTTTTTATTGTTAAAATAAATTTATCTAATATTTTTTTGTTTAATATTATTATGATGCTTTAATTTTACTTATTATTTTAATAAGCTTTACCATTTCCTATTCAAAGAAAAAGTTTGTTTGGTATTTATGTTTATTGTGTCTTTGTTGAAATTATATCTTGTGTTGTCAACATGTTTTGTCAAACTTAAATTAAAGTTAAAATTAAAAATATTCAAACTCTAATATTATTTTCTGGGCTTAGGAAACATACTAATATATGTTCGATTTTATTCGTAAGGCAACTATAATCTAAATTTTTTTTTTAGACTCGTATCCTGAGAAGGTAGGATTCTTAGCCATGCTTAATTTGAAATCAGTTTTGGATCCATTTAAGATAGTGCCAAGAAGTACAAAGTCAGAGTTAGAAGTGTGTTTGGAAGCGGACTTAAATAATAAACTTGTTGCACACGTACCATTAAATGACGATGATAAAGCAAAAGGTACAAAAAAATAATGCAGATTTTTTTCATATTAAAATTTTAAAAAAGATTATTGTGTAATAACATTATACTTTTTCCTTCAGACTGGAATTTATCTTTGCGTTTGAATATACACCAAATAGGCCCGATATCGAATTTAAATCAGCCACCAATCACATTAGAAGACTCAGCATTAAAACAAGAGTTAGATTTTCGAATAGATACAAGCATTCAAACATTGGCAAAAAAATCATTAAATGTTCAAACATACTCTAAAGGTAGGTATTCAATCTGAATTTAACTTTACAATGATTTTGATATTGCCGGTCGACAGGAAGAAGGTTCAAACGCGATCACTAGCCAATACGATAAGTCTAGAAAATTTTAGTAATCAAGAACTTTTTTCATTAAAATTTCAATTAAGAACCGATGGTGCAATTTAGAAAAAGTTTACTTCCCTCGATCCATGAATCGTAAGACGATGAATCTTAAACCAAAAGACTTTTGAATTGTAATATCTTTTTGCGCCCGGTCGAGTTATTGCACTTTCTAGCACTCAATCGAGTAATTATCTGACTAATCGTTTGACTGACTTATTGCATTTTCTAGTACTCTCGTGATTTATTAGATTGTTTAGCGATTAATTACGTCTTTAGCCGACGATATGTTATATTACTACGTAGTAGATACGCAGAACACCCTAAAAAATCGTCTATCAAATTTTCACTTAATAATATTATTTTTTGCAGGACTCTCTTCGTTAGAACAGAAAAATCAAGAGACTTCGTCACGAAAATCGATAGTTAAAACATTCTCTTGCCCTAATTGCACAAGTGTATATAATAGTTATGACAATCTTAAATGCCATTTGAAATACGCATGTAATCAGAAACCAAGATTCAAGTGTCCTTACTGTATCTATTCGTCGAGTAACACTTTTGAGATCTACAATCACGTGCATCACATGCACCCTGGTAATCCGTCTTACTACGTAGATAATCTCAAATGAAAATCTATAAATGAAGAGGATTGAAGAACCTTTCCACTACTTAAGGAAGTTGAACGTTTAGATATAAATGTGATGCAGTTGCAAGAACGTGTATATATTTCTAATAACGTAGCAATGCTTAAGAATGTATTTAATTGACTGGAAATCTGAATATAAATACATATTAATAAATAGACGATGAATCTATAAGATGTAACAAATTAGAACTCAGATAATGTAATCGCTAACTGCCATAAAAAAGCGAAATTAATTTGTACGACTTTTATTATTTTAATTTATTTAGCATTTTATCGAAAACGTACATGTAATTAAGAACTAAATTAAATTTACAAAGCGATGCCACCTAATTCTTAATTTGTTTAAATAGAAATTTTAGTAGACTTATTAATAAAAAAAAACACATTTTTTGAATATTTTTTCTTTATTTTACAGTATTGTGCATGGTATTTGAAATAACCATAGTGATGCTTTAGTATAGCTGTGAGATGATCTAAAATAACACGTAATTATCTGTGTATCTTTTTTAACAGATCCAAAAAGTCCTTCTATCGCCGATTGTGCAGAGTAAATCTTTTTTTGCCTATTACAAAAAATAAGTTGCGATATAAACAAAACCAGGACATAGTCTTATATAAGTCTATCTTTTTGCAAAATTTCAGGTCAATAAGAGGAAGCATCTGAGAAAAAATTTGGTTGAAATTACGGATGGCAGCTATGTCTTGGTTTTACATAATTCATTATATTTATTTAATTATAAGTATTTTTGTAAGATTTATTTAGATGTCTACTTGGTCGGTAAAAATTAAGTTTCGGATCCCTTAAAAAAAATATTGCAATATAAAAGAATCTAGGACACATATGACCTCCGATACAATCTGTCTCTGCAAAATTTCAATTCGGTATCATAAAAAGTTTAAAAACGGCACGTGAACAAAATTTTTTTATGATTAACAACGTTTTTAGATTCATGGTGATAAATAAGAATTTTTGTTTAAATGCCATTCATAAACAATTCAGAAAATTCGATTGAAACTTTGCACAGAGATAGAGTCTACGATGCCGTATGGCTGTACGATATTCTGAATTTGCTTATATCGTAATATATTTTGTTTTTAAAAGTCAAAAACTGTTTAATCTGCAGAGTCGGTAACAATAGAACTTTCGGATCGCGTCAATAGTTTTGTAACCAACTTTATTTTTGCTACTTAATAATATGCAAATGCTAATTTATTCTAATTTTTAGAAATTCATTATATAAAATAGTATTACCTTTCCTGCATGGCCTTCCCTAAATTGATCTAAAAGAATAAATCCCTAAATTTATCTAATAATTTGGAAACTTTTCTTTCAGATTGGAATTTGCAATTATCAGCAGATGCAAAACAATTAATTTTTGTCGCAGATTGTAACTCAACTATTGAGAAATGCAACAACTTAATAGCTTCAACATCAAAAAGTAAAAGAAGAAGTGATAAAAATATTTTGTCGCTTTGTCCAAATTGCTCCAGCGTGTTTAATCGTCATGACAACCTGATTCAACATTTGAAGTATGCTTGCAATAAAAAGCCGAGATTCCAGTGTCCTCACTGCGGCTACGTAGCCAAAAGAACTTGTGAAATTTATGCGCACGTACGCAATAAACACAAGGATAATATAGTGGCTTGTATCGATCTAGAAGATTCTAATAAGACTCTTACACCACGAACCATTGAAAAATTACTTTAATATTCTCAGTTAAGATTGTTTTGTATGAGAAAAGTATTATTTTATCATATATTATTATTAATTCCATGCGCTGTTTTAGATGTTTTAAGGTCTGCTTACTATTATCAAATAAAGTACGCAATGTATATAATTTATGCAATTCTAATATAAATGAATTATTGAATAATTATTCGTTTAGACAAGAGATAGTTAAGACATGTTGATATTAAATAAAAACATTATTTACAAGTAATTATTGATTTCATTACAGCGAAACTTCTTTGTACATTTGTATCATTCAATAAAGGATAAAAAAGAATAATTAAATCTTTTTCTTTGATAACTTTCAGAATATATTTACGGGTGTAATATAGCAAAATTTTGTTGAAACATCGTTCCACATCACATTCACAAACAAATGAAGACACACACTAACACTGCATGCCAACGGCAGAAATGTTAACGTTCCAAACAAGTTTAGCTTTAAAATATTAACCTAACATCTTCTTTCAGACTGGGAAATATTACAGTTAGCTGGTAAAACATTGGGGACTATCCAGGATACGAATGCAGATTTGAATCTTGAATCCCCTATTCACGATCCGCTTAATATTAACGAAAACTCAAAAGGTAAGAAAAAGCAGTACAATTATTATTGAGGCATGACAGTAGTTGCCTGTAATGTCAAAAGGATTGGTTTTCTTATATTTGTATTATACAAAATAGATGACACTTATTTCCATAAATAGTTTATAACGTTTTAACGATAAAAATTTAATTACTGGTTCAGACTTATGATGCTTACGTTACTGTAAGCAAATATCTTGATTTAATTGAACCATTCAAACTAACAAAAAAAAAACAAGAAAAATTAACAAGTTTTTAACAAGAAAAATTAAACATTTTATAGTGATTTATTTTATGAAGATGCACCACTAAACATTGCATCTTTACACGATATCAACCGTATAACTCTGAAATGTTAATTTAACTCTCATCACATTTCCAGACTGGATACCATTTTCCTTTATAGAATTGAACTCGCCCACTCAGAATAAACGCAAGAGCGTGGATGTATTACAAGTTTTAAAATCCAAGGTACCTGCCAACGAAAAGTTTCCCTGCCCTAACTGTAAAAGCGTGTACAATCGTCATGACAATTTAACCCAGCATCTCAGATACGTGTGCAATCAAGAGCCCCGGTTCAAGTGCCCCTACTGCGACTACAAGACGAAGCGCACTTTTAGCGTTTATGGCCATGTGCGAAACAGACACCCCGATGAAAAAGTCGGTTACGTTGACGTCGACAAACCGGACATTATAATTGAACGGCAGCCGTGTTAATGTGTGATGATTTTTAACCGTGATAGGGGATTTTAAAAAAGTTTAATTTTTGTGTGACCAAAAATAGTCTTCCGATGTTCTATTTGTTTGCGTTGATTGAAAGGTGGGTTATTAAATATATTTAGTGGTTTGGTTGTGTACTTAAAACAAAATTTTAAGATAAGACTGATTATCATTAATTTAATTTAATTATTTATTAACTATGTGGCAATCGAAAAAGCAATAATTTTGTTTAAACTTAACGATATTTTTTAATTTATATTCGTAAAAGAGTAGTATAAGGCAAGTATATTCTCCTAAGATAAAACGAAGACAAATAAAACTGTTCAGCATATCATGTGATATAATGTCTCATAATAATTAATGAAAAACCAAAAGATTGGAATCTTACCTGATTAACCAAATCATTTAATTCTTTTCGTCTATTTGCATTACTTCATATTCTGTTAATTATAAATAATATTTTTACAATAGTTTTATTTATTTATTTTTTTTTATGTATTGTTATAAAAATTTACATATAGCAATTTTCTGGAAGCAATCTGTACCTTAATTGATAAAATATGTATAAATATGAACAAGAGTAAATAATTGATTTAAAAAGAAATTATTTTACGAATAACATATCTTAAAGAAACTTTGGCTTGGATGATGTTAAAAAAAAACATATCTGAATAAAAGTGAGTGTCAAATACTCGATGATTTACAATGACTAAATAATAAATTAAATAAAAAAACTGTCCAGTCAAGTTTTTATTATCTATATGTAGATGAGAAAATTTATTGAAAAAATCAGTTATTTCTCAATAAGGTTTTGAAAAGGTACAATTTAAGAAATATTGTAAATATTTAAGAAATACATATTTCAAAGTACTTAAATATTTTTTCAGAAAACGAGCTTAAATATTGACACACGATTCTTAAATTCAAAAAGATTATATTTACTCTAATAGATTAATCATTCATATAATAGATAAAATGTATTTACATGATGTAGTAATAATTAGAGTTAGTAGTTTATAAAGTAACAAAAAGAGCATACAACCTGCGAATGATTAAGGATTTGGCTGAACTTTACAGCAATATTCTTTAACCAACAATATGAAAAACGTGGAATCTCAAATACGGGCCGTCTAAACAAAATTGCTCCAACCATGATTTTTTTTGTAAATGTAAGTGTCAAAAAATTTACTAGAAAATTCTTTGAAAAAGTAATCAAAAGTAAAAAAGGTAAGATTTAATTAAGATCTTACTGTTTAAAGATTTTTACATAATATCTCGTTCGGTTTGCATGAGATCTATATATGATAGCTTACCTTTTGTACTTTTAATTATTTTCAAATAATTTTCTACTACGTTTTTTTAAGCAAATTTGTAAGAATTTAAAAAAAAAATCATAGTTTAAACCTTTTTTCTTTAATGGGTCGTATTTTTTAATACTGGAAAAAAATGCTAGGACATGTGTCTAATACTTTTCTGTGCAATACTTTTGTGATATAGTACTATTATATCTCTTGTAATTAATATTTTTATTCTAAAATGTAAGCATATTAATCTGTTTTCTAAACAATCTTACTTATATATTTATATTGATTAATTGACATGATAAATATTGTATTTGTGATTATTTATTTATATACAGCAATAAATGTGAATCATTTTGTTAAAGTTATGAATCTAAAATTGTATATTGTTTTAAAGTCAATCGACTCAAGTACCTGTCATAATTATTATATTTGGTGTCGGTCATTGGTCATCAGTATTCAAGTCAATGTACTTTAAATTGTTCACCTGTAGTCTTCCTAAGTTTTCATTTGAAAATTGTTTGAATAATTTTTTACAAACTTAAAATTTAAACCAAATGCAGGGATATATATTTATATGCTAGTTTAATTTATATTAAATAAATGTAATAAGAAAATTTGAAAAATAAATTATCAACATTTTGGAATAGATGTCTACTTAATATGTTTATTTTTATCGCCTACTTCATTTTATTTAAATCATAACTCATAATCAATTATTAAAAAATAACACTGTTAACTTCAAAAAAGGCATCAGGTTTTAAACGATTAATTTTTAACTTTTTCTTTGATTTCATAACGTACTATACAAAATACATTTGCATTACCTTAATCCTTGATATCGTTTCTATATTATCCTATCATCAAGTTTAACATCCATTCTAATAATGTTATCAATTTTTAGGTTATCTGAATCCATACGCTCCAAACTATGATGCAATGTTACTGTCGCGTCCCGAAATCGAACATGCTAGCCAGCCTATTTACCAACAACAGCATCACTTGCAACAACCACCGATGCTCAACGTGTGCCACCAGTGCGCTAAGTCATACGCGCATGCGACTACGCTAAAACGCCATCTTAAATATGAGTGCAATAAACCGCCGCGTTTTTGCTGCTCTTACTGTCCACAACGTTGCAAGCACAAGAACGACATTAAGGGACACATCGTTAGGTGTCATAAGGGACAGGATGTCAGATTTTATGTATTGTAAAAAATAATAAATTATTTGGAAAATTACATTCAAAAGACTGTTACACTTGTACTGGTCATTTTGTACTGATTTTTGAAAAGCGATAAGACTTTCTGAAGTACGTTCAATTTTTCCTCTGTATACGTAATGTAACGATGTGCAATCAATCGTTGTTATAATTCCGATCTTTTGGAATGTGAGGTTTAGCTAATTAAGGTTTGAATGGATAATGATTAGTAAAATAATTCAATGGATTCATGTTCGATTTACATAATGTATTTGATGAAAACTTATACTGTACAGTGTGAATAAGTCGATTTAAGTATTTTTATAAGAAAAATAAAATAAAAAAACTCGTAAATAAGATTTTTTTTATAATTTTTGTTTCTAACACAAAATTATGTTGTTTCATTTTCGATTGCATCCGCGCGCGTGTGTGTTTGCGTCTGTGCCAAATCACAGTTACGAGTACAAACGTTCAACTTTGTACGATACTTTACGACGAAATAAAAATAATTTCACCCTCTAAATTGTGTATCGCATCGACTCTCCCTTATTGTTCTAAATTCACTTCACATACATTTTTCCGCACACATCACATCAGCCTTGAGTAAACTAATTTATTGTCAAATTTGACCGCTATCACTTCTTTTCTAGGACGCTACTACGCCGATCGCCTAGACGGCTTCATCGCGGACCGACTGAATTTCTCGGGCCTCGGGACGAACGAACTCTACCTCCGGCAGGCTGCTAGAGACGATAAGATGTTAAACGTGTGCAGGCAGTGCGGCAAGTGCTACAAACGTCCGAGCACACTGCAGCGCCATCTGGATTACGAGTGCAACCAGCCGGCGAGGTTCTGTTGCGCATACTGTCCGTACCGCTGCAAGCGCAGGGATGCCCTTAAAGCCCATACTGCAACTTGTCGCAATAAGAACGGAGCCTGCTGAGGACGATGACGGTGAAGACGGAAGAAGGGTATATGTTGAGGGATGATTGGTTATTTTGCGTTGAACGTGATGATCGTGGATAGAATGAGATTCTGGTGTGTTCTGTGTGGTGTGTGGCAAACTTCTTTTCTTTTTTGATTGGGTGTTGGTGTATATTTGCAAAAGTATGTTCTCTGGAATTGAAAGGTTTATAAAAAAGTGAGTGACTATAATAAATTGATCAGAAGAGTAATGAAGATTAATGGTGTGCTAAGAGTACTTAAGTATAGGTAATGCGTGACTGGAGTCAGACATTCCGTTCTTGCTCTCAGGAAATGATATGTTTTCTAAAAGCATAATTATTTTTATAATTAAGAAGCATTCGCTTACATGAAACTTTGTACTTAAACTTTTTGTTTTATTCGCAAGGTTCAAAGCAAATACTGACTAAATGTACAATAATTGAAACTACCTATTACCTATATGTAAAAACAATTGGTATGTAAAATATGTATAAATCTATCGACAAGTATTAAATAATAAAAAAAAAACAACTTATAAAATTTTCCAAAATTATTTCTTTCTTCACATTAGGACAGTATTAAACTTTACTCACAATTTTGTACATACTCATAAAAAATCTTACCATCACAATACCAAACCCAATTCCAATCAACAAAATGTAGAAATTTAACTCATTAACCTGAAGTTCACTTTACAATTACATAACAAACTACTCTTCCAAAAACTCGTTCCCAGCAAACTCCAACGCCAATTCGCAACCGCATACAATAATGATATACCAATTGACTACCTTGTTGTCTCTTTGCTTATGTTTTTCAGATCCGCTGTTTGTGCCTTTGCCAAATTTCAATGCATCTTACCTCGAGGTTCCCAAGTCCTACGCAAACTACGATCCAGACCGCGGCATGTATGTGTGTGACCAATGCGGCAAAGCTTATGAATACTCCAGCAATCTTGGTCGACATAAGCGTTACGAATGCGGTGTGCTGCCCCGCTTCATGTGTGACTACTGCCCTTACAGATGCAAGCAGAAGGCCAACATGAAGAAACACATAATGCAGCGACATAAGGATAAGAAGGTCAAGTTCAGCTGTGATCCGACTTGCGGTCCTGAGCAGGTCGAGTAGTAGATTTTAGGATAAGCTCTCGGATTTAGGATTAAAAGTCAGGGTTACTATAGTGAGTAAAGATTGGCGAATGGGAAAATTGAATAGTTCGACTGACAAGAAGAGTGTTGAAATTATGGTCATAATTTTTGATAATAATCGTATCTAGAACAATCGGATCCGTACACAAAATTTCTGATTTAGTACAAAATTATAACAGAACTGCATTAAAGTTTGTTACAATTTTAGTAAAATTTGGTGTGTAATATAGTAATTTTTTTCTTATTTAGTACACTGTTCTACCATCATGAAAAAGCGTAATAATTTTTAGTAGACCTTATTTTTGGTGTGTTAATTGACTTCTATTAACTGTTCTGCAGTTTGTAATCTGTAAAATTATTTTAAAACAAAACGTCTTCTTTATAATTGTGCGTTCAAACTGTCCATGTCAATAAAAGTAATAGTAAATTTCTATACTAGTGCGACAAAGTCATTTTAGCCCAGCGCGGACGTTTGTACCTTGACGAAGCAAGGGTGAAAAGGCTGTGCAATATTGTAATTACCTTCTCGCTGATCATGCATCGAACCGTATGTTTTTATTACAACATGTACAAAGCAAGATTCAGCTTTTTTGTTAAAGCGTGCGTGAAATTGTTTTTTGCGCACGCTCGAACAAAAAAGCGTATGATAAATCTCGCTTTGCGCACGTCGTATCGAAAAATACGGTTCAATACATACGCGAGGAAGTAAATTTAAATTTGGGTGGACATTTCACCATCGCTTCGCTCGGGTACGAAAGCCCCCACGCGGCTGCAACTATTTTCTCGTACTTGTATCTAAATGTACTATTAAAATTTTTATTTTTTTTTTAAAATTGCTGTTAATTTGTCATAAAGGTAGGACTGAACCTTTATCAATACTGTAATTATTATGTAAGTACAACTTTTAATGTTAAAATTGCGTTATAATGAACTTATGTTACGTTAATCGAATTTTTCGCATTACTTAAAACATCTGGATACTTCAGTTACGATTGCTCATATTCTAGAATTGCCAAAAGGCGAATTTTAATTAAAATGATAGTTAGGTCCTTAATTTAATGGAACAATTGACATTGATTATTCTATTTCAATATTCATTGATTATGATATTTAAAATAGATGATGTTAGCTCAACGAATAGATAACTCTGTCGTTATCTAGTTTATTTTAATTAAAAAAAAAACATTTTATTTATTATTTTTTAAAATGTAAAGCTAATGTTTTTTCTCTTTAATATTTTATCTCAATATTTTCAGACGATGTAAATTAATAATTGTTCAATAAATACAAAAAATTATCTGTATTAAATTCATAATTTAACAAAATTAAATAATAAAATAATAATTATATCTTGACCTTATATTCTTGATGACTAAACTTCTATTATTGATTTTTATTTATTTAACAGTAACTGCAAAACCATTCCAAAATTCAGCTAGTAAGGTAAGACCATTTTATAATATAAAATACAGATCTTTTCAATGTACAATTAAAACGAGGTCATTTTAATATAAATACTCACCCATTATCAACGTTCAATTCTTGTGAATTATACTAGAACTGCCAACGCTACCTTATACTTTCCTCCTTACTAACGCTTCGGCGGGTTTGCTTAAAAAAACAATACATTTTCTTTTACAATGGATAAAGCCACAATCAGTTTTGCCATCATCACCCTCAGTCGTCACATCTCTGACTATTCTTTTTATATTTCAGTTACAGATCAGTACAGATGGATACCTCCCACAGAAAAGGCACGCAACTACACGTGCGTAAAGTGCGGCAATTCGTATGTCCACGACTTCACGCTCAGGCGGCACATGAGGTATGAATGCCAAAAGCCCGCGCGTTACTGCTGTACTTACTGTCCACATCGTAGCAAGTATAAGGCCAACGTGCAACAACACATATTGCAGCTTCATAATGGTGAGCCGGTTAGAATTCACGTTGAAGATCTTCCTGATTGACAGTTTTTTTTTCTCTTAAAGAAAGAAAAGAAGTACACGATATGTCGAGTGCAGTATTTATAATTTTATAATTTATTGAAAATAATTTATCTGTTTTTGCAGTTGTACTTTATAATATATGACTTATGCGTGACGTACTTATATTTTCATCTTCTATTATTTTTATTCATGGAATATTTTAAAAGTATATAGTATTTTTTGAAGAAATATAAAGAAAAAAATGATTTGTAAATAGTAAATATTTACATTACTATATTAACTTTTCAGGAAACTTCAAGTAAATGCTAAAAGTCATGAAGTTTATCAAACAGTCATTGTTGAAACTCTTACAGTTTGAGGTTTGTAAATTGTTATTATTTTCACATGTTAATTTGTAAAATAACAAAATTAATACAAACGGTATGCACAAATTTTCAGGTAAATTTAATCAAAATAAATGACAACAACTATCACAAAACTGAAAATAGATAAATGTGATCTAATATGGATTATAATCATCATGGTTCTTAAAATGAATGTGACATTTTTCGTCTTTATCATTAAATTGTATCATTACATGATAAAATTCGTTTTTCTTTTTTGCTTGTGCCTTTCAAATTGATCTATCGAATAAACTGTCGATATTTATTATCTAATATATGTTTTATAATATATCCTAACACCTACTATTTTTTTAACTAAATGCAAATTAATTATTTTGTTTTTATCAATTTAGTTTTTATTACTAATATATTTTGTATATTAATATATTTTGTATATTATGAAAATCAAACTAATTTTTACAAAAAATAATTGTTCCAGATGATCCAAACTATAGTAAGTCAACTAAAATAGCTGTCAATATACACACTCAGCAAAATCCCGAAGAAAATCCTCGAATAAGAGTTGTACAACGTAAGAATACAGAAATTAATTTTATATAGTTATTCAATTATAATTTCCATAAGTGTTAAAATTATTTACATTTTTATTTTACAGATACTCAAAATAAATCTCGTTTAAATGAAGAAGTAAAACGCAATTTAAGTTTAATTGCAAAGAACATTGCTTCAAAAATGTTAATGGCTAGCAATCCAATGAGCACAGATGAGCAAAAAAGAAAATCTTTAGATCAGCTACTCAACCAAATTAACAGTGTATCCAGTCCTAAAATAATGGGTGAGTAATTATGATTCTACTTCAGGCGGTCGGTACTTAAAAATGTGTCAAAATGATACTTTGGGGGCTTGTTTTTCATGTAAAAGTTTTTTAGTAGATCGTGCAAATGGGTCGACCAAACGGGTATCCCAAAAGTTGTCATCCTGACTGCCTGAAGATTAATATTTCCAGAAAGTATATAATATATATTTTTTTATAGATAAAGACAAAAAAATATGCTCAGAGTCAAAATCTGACGAAGATGATCTGACTGCAAGTCAAACGGCTGTTGGAGAAAATTTTCAACGGATTGTTCTTGGTAAATAATAATGTATGCAGGTAGAATATAATTAATTTACTTTCTCTAACCCTTAAATATTTCTTTTAGATTATTTTGTCCGCGTGATGGATGGGATGAATGATTTAAAGAATGAAATCAGGACTGTTGCAAATGATACCAAAATTATTAAGTCAGTACTTCTAAGAAAAGGAGATGTCAAAGTAATGAATTGCAAGCAATTAGCTGAAAAATACTCTTACACCATACCGCTACCAACGGTAGAAGAGTTCGAAAGATTTGATAAGGAATTAGAGGACCCCTCGTCTTCTCTCCGATCAGATCTCGTGAGTTGAACTAATATAACTTTCATATAAAATTATTACTATCTTATATCGTATTTCTCACCTTTCTTTATTTTCTAGATTTCAGTCCTTCCTTCAGGCCTAGATAGTGGTCTTGTCATGTCTAAATGCGTTGTAAAAATGCTGAAAATGTTTATCACCAAAGATGTAGCCGTACAATTCACGGCTGTCAAACAAGCAAAGGGCAAGAAAATCATGAAGATCACCAATTTATTCAGCTGCATAGAAGGTAAACTTTTAGCCTGCAGAATTCAGAATTCTTCAGACTTAAATTAACTAATATCTGCAATTTAATAGCTCTCGTTAAACAACGTCGTAGCGAATTGAACATGTCGACTAGTGACAAAGAGATGACAGCAGCTCTGAGCGTCGTAATGACTAATGCTCAGCATTGGCATAAGCGTACTCAGCAGCAGACAGTCCGTCCGCAGAGCGACAATGAAGGCACCAGTGGCTCCCAAAACGAGCAACTTGGCAACTATGAAGTTTTAGCAATAAGCGAGAGCGATCCTCTTTTTGAAATACATTTTCCAGAATAGAAACAAGTTTTTCGATTTACTTCTTTAATTGCTTCTCTTTTTCACTGTGCTTGACATTGTACGCTTATTTCATATGACTTTAAAAGTTTCTGATTGTAGTTGAAATAAATTTGTTCATGTAATGTTTTAATATTTTATAATAAACTTCACGTTTGGGTGATAAGGAATAAATATTTTAATTATTATTAACATGCTTCATTATTTATTTTAAGTCAATCATGCTTCCTCCGTAAACATTTCTGAAAACCATAAAAATTAATGTTTACAAGTAGGATTCAACTTGGTATATCTTTTACAGGGGCAAGTTCTTTTATATAGCATCATTATATTAAATTTTCGAGGTAAAAAACATGTATATTTATGTGACTAGATGAAAAGTATGTAAGATAGCTTTGTTTATTTATTCACCATAAAAATCATTATCCTCAAAATTTTACAATTGTATTGTTATAAAATTAAATTAGAAAAATAAAGTCATATTTGTTTTTATTCATATCCTATATCATTATAGCCAATAGAATTCTATTGCAATGTAACAATTAGTATAGTATAGTTTATAGATTTAACAATTACAATCACTTAGTTCCTTGCAAATGCATATATTTTAATTTTTTTCATATACATCTCCACATAATTAATTCTTAAATTATGCCATTTAATCGCGTTTTACTTCATTAAAAATTAATAAATAACAATTATAATTTCAGAAACTGTATGGGTCAAAATTAGCAGCCCAAAAAAAGTAAAACCGCAGAAGAGTTTACTAAAAAAATTCAGAGGTTGGTAAAAAAAAATTTAATTTAAAAGTCAATTATATTTCAAAAGATACTAATTGTTTAAATGTTACAGAAAGTAATATCTCTATTGAAGCCGTTAAACATATTAAACAAGAAGAATTTGAGAACACTGGTGAACCTTCAGTTACCGAAACCTCTACCAGTTCAGGTACTTTTTGAAAATTTGAAAATGTCTAGACTCATTCTATCACATCACTTATTTATTTTAATTTTTTTAGATTTTGAATACGCAGACAGCTTAAATCATTCTAATCCTCGAACTATTTCTTTGAATGAGTTTATGACAGCTGAACCTGATAATGACTTGGAGATTCAAGGGAATAAAGATTTAGGTATGAAAATTGATAAATAAAATTAAAATAATACTAAAAATTTTAATTAAAAAGCAAAATTAATGTACTTCACAGAGATTTTGAATGATTTAATCGATTTCACGTGCACAAAATGTCGGCGCACATCAAAAAACCCGGACTACTTTTTCAATCAAACAGACTTACAATGTCCAGACTGTCAATCACCTATGAAATTCCAGTGCCCACGTTGTAAGCTTCTATTCCGGCAGTTCGAAAGCGCCTGTAGACACGCCAAACAAATATGTCAAATAGATGACGTCTCAGCAATCGATCCTGAAGACAAATTCAATCAGGTAAAAAATACGGGTTTTCCTGTGAAGTTAATGCATTTTCCGTATTATAATTGCCCTTCAAAAATATTGAATTCCAACATCTCTTTCTAACAAGAATAAAATTGTAACCTATATTCATTTTTGAAGAAGTCCGATGCCATTATCTTTCTTGAAAAGTGTATATATATTATAGTTAAGCAAAAATTTTCCATTGCGACTGATTTTTAACTCCATTCCAAATGAAAATGCTAAAAATTTCAGGAATTATCCATCTCTCTTTACAGAAAATATAATGATCTTAATCTTTTTCAAAATAACTGGATATTAAAATATGCGTAATAGTATAGAAAGGCATATATTTGTAACTTCACACGGTAACTATCTTGATCCATTTTTTAAAAATAGACTTTGCTTAACTTAATTTAATTACTGTGAAAAGTCACAAGATTAAGAGAAGAAGAGTAGTGAGAAGTTTAATATACAAATTTTTTCTGACAATGAGAACATCAAAGCACTTACTCCAAAAAAGCACCTAACACATCTTGGCCAATCCCTCCAAATCTCACTGACCAAAATCTGATACTCCTCACAGACGGTACGTGCCCCCCGAAACGGCGTGCGCTACTGTGCCGAGTGCCTCTTCAGCACTACCAACGTGGACCAGCTGCGCCGCCACTACCGCCTGCACCACTCCAAAGCGGATTCCAGCTCTGTGAACGTGCTGCATACATGCAGACGCTGTAAGCGTGGTTACAAGACGCGTGACAGCATGTTAAAGCATTCGCGCTTCTGCGGTCGGGAACCGGACATTAGGTGCCCCTTCTGCTCCTACTGCACCAAGCGCCAGGAGCATCTGCGCGTCCACATGCGCCACAAGCATCCTGATCCGGAGTCCTGCCACGGCAGCACCTACGACTGCCCCAAGTGCAAGAAGAAGTACAAGTACCTCACGTCGATGAAGTCGCACGCCAAACAATGCAGCGCTGTGAAAGTGGCCGAGGAGGAGGAAGAGGAGGAGGAGCTGAATGATCAAGAAGAGGTCAAGAAAGAAGAGTCCTCATAATAAGAAAGAAGTTTGCTACTAGTCTCAAGTAGAAAATTAGTAGAGTTCATTAGTTTTGTTTCATAGTTTTAAGTTTTGTCAAATTTATTAGTTTCAAAATTACGTGCCATTATTATCATATGCGTAGGTGATTTTGTGTAGCTAGCCCATTCCATGTAGGAGAAATGAAAGGAGTTCGACAATTTAAGGTTGTGTATGTGTGAGCTGATTTTTTTAATTGAAATTCGGAAAAAAGGGACAAAATGTCAGTTCCGTAACACTACAAAAATGTTTTGTCCTGGCTTTGCTTTTAAGTATATGTTTTATATATTATTACAATTAACATAACTGATCTAGAAGTTGGATAAAGTTTTGGGCAAGTTACGGCATAATCAATAATAAATTTTAGTTTAGATTTAGTTAATAAATTAAGTATACTTAGGTTTAATAATGTTTTATACTAATGATTTGTTTTTAATGTTTATAATACTGATTTTAAAGAGTATTCTGGTAGATTGACAAAATAGAGTGGTTTAAGTTGTATGAATCAATCTAGATTTCTTTTTTGATAAAACTAAATCGAGATTAAGTAGAAGTAAAATTGACTGTTTTTTATTCAACGTGATATTGGTCTAAAAACATAGTATAGCAGCATGACAAGGTTGATTTTGTACAGCCTAAGAGTACATTATTCTTAGATACGTATCAAAAAAATTAAATGGAAAAATTTCAATTGCTCAATTGATTACCACCAAATTTGTTAAATATTTTTACTGCATATTTTTGGTTTATTCATTAAGGGCTCAGTACTGAGTTAAAACCTGGGAAAAAGTTAAATTTAATTATAGACGTAAATTTTTTTTCTCTAAAATCTTAATAAAAGAAACTTTACCTACCACTTACATAAGAACTTACATATGCACTAAATTTCACAATTTGGCCTAAGCGTAACCTCAAAAAGTCTGGTTCGATGCTGCAAATCCTCTTCGGAAGCTGAACTGCTGTTTTAATGGATTTTGGTG
>UELX01004553.1:0-17288 GCA_900480035.1 Eupelmus urozonus | reverse complement strand
GAACCAAGATGTTAATTTTGATTTAATGGGCAGAGCACGCATTCTCCTCCATGATTCGAAGGCTGTAATGCATGAATTACCCAATCAAAATAAGGCGTTTCGTCCTCGAGCAGTTAGAGTGGACTCCTCAGTAAGGCACTAGCCGCTCTACCTTAGACGCCTGCCGAGAGATGTTAACTCGGACTCAAATGTACTGAGTGCTTTAAATCTTGGAGAAGAATTCGAAGTACCCTCTGTTGGTGCGAACACCAAGCACACAATTAATTAAAAATCAGATGTGCGGGCAAATAAGTGATCCATTGCCAAGTCTTTATATCGAAAAATGACTCTATCGTTCGGAAGTTGGTGTTTGATAAAAATTTTTTCATTATCGAAATAATGAATTTTGATCATCATCGAACCAAGATGTTAATTTTGATTTAATGAGCAGAGCACGCATTCTCCTCCATGATTCGAAGGCTGTAATGCATAAATACCCAACCAAAATAAGGCGTTTCGTCCTCGAGCAGCTAGAGTGGACTCCTCAGTGTTTTTAAGTTACTTACTTAATTATACGCGTTAAAAAGAACCGAAACAATAAACTGTTTATTCACTTTCCTCTTCCGCAATGCCTCACTAATGGAACACGATAAAAATAACAGTATCATAATGATCGCCGATTGAAATAGCATTTAATTGGGTTTAACATTAAAAATCCTAACCTTTTATCAAAATTATATCTGAAAAAATTTTAAAGTGTAACTGTGAAACGTTTATCGCGTAAAAAATATTGTCAAATGACAACTATCTGTCTTTCTATAAGCGTTTTAGTTCTTTAGTGAAAGACTTAGTATATAACAACAGGTAACTACCTTATTCCACAGACTTTCTACCTTGCCCCTCTGCTGCTCATTCCTAGGAAGACAATTTTCAATGCAATTCATTAGCATCTCTAAGGAAAATTATATGTTTGCTATTAAAATTTCAATTTCATTTAAATGGAGAAACTAAAAATAAACGATAGAATTAATTTATAAATTAATATTTTAAATCAAAATCTTATATACGCGAATGATAATACAATTATTAACTGTTCAATTTTATTTATTGTCATCGTTGAATTCATTACAATAGGCACGTTAATTAATTTTTATGGCATTACGCACAGCTGAATTTCGAATGACAATTAAATAAGAATATTGCGATAAAAACACCATGAATCATAAACATTGATAAACATTGTTTTTACAAATAGTTATATAAATTTGCATATTATACAATATGTTAAGCTAAACAAATTGGAGTATTGAAAATTAAAATATCATGCAGTTTTATTTGCCTCATGAATACGCTAATTGCAGGAGAAATTTCAAACTTTTTGCATCTAATAGGTAATTGCTCATTATTAAATGAAAACGTTTTTCATTGTACATAAAAATGCACGGTGAAAGCTCACAGCTGCGATTTCAAAAATATGGGTTGTATTTACATCTATTGCGTGTGTCATTTCTTTTTCATCTACTTAAAAAAACGTCCTAGATATTATAATAGCACAAGTGAAGAAAGTGAATATCCGCAATGACATTGAAGCGACTTTTACATTTTCGACTTTTTGTAACCTGATACTTGCATACAGTTTTAATAGAACTATTAAACAGTAAAAATCGATCTGAAGTTTATTTACTTAATAATTTTAATTTCGATATAAACAAATTTGCCTAAAGAAAATCGGTTTAAACTTTATTTTAATGTAGTCGTGTTGTCTACGACTTTTTCAAAGGAAAGTAATGATATTAAATTGAACCGCAAAAAGTAATAAAACAGATATCTAAAATGTACATAAATTTAAAAATAACTATATAAATACAATTATTATCAAACTGATTAAAAAGTATAAAACATGTATCAATATAAAAGTAAATATAAAGTTCTGAATATTACGATCTCAAACAAGTACTTCTAACAAGTAAATATTAAATATACTCATATATGAAATGTACTAAAACAGTGAACATTCTGTCGGCAAAACTACGCTCACTAAAAAGTTTAATTGCCTAAAAATAGAAATTTCAATTCAATATGTTTCCAATCACGATAGTTACTTTACTACAGGAAACTTTATATTAAGACCCAAAAAACTAAGAATATCTAATTCTCCTACACACTACATTAAATTGTAAAGCAATAAAAAGTTTCGCGAAAATCAAGCACGCAAGTTAAAAACTTTCGAAAACAAATTTTCCCATTCCGTCTTCAAACCACTAAACTCCACCGCAAAAGAGCGAAAAAAAGAGCGCACTCTCGTTCCGAGAAAAAAAGAGGAAGCCCACATCGTTTTATCAAATATTTGCAGGCGAGAGCGGCACGACGGAGAAAACAGAGAAACCAGCGGCGTCCAGCACTCCGGCATCGGCCTATCAAACAACCAGCACGACGACGACAACGACGACGAGCAAAAGGCCAAACGCGAGCCGATACGCTTTCGCTAATTGCAAACGCATCGAGAACAGAGCCTACCTGATCTGTATAAAAATCATAAAGGTGTACACGGCGCCGATTCAGTTCAGTCTGGCTGAAAAATAAGCGCGTTTCCGCTCTATACACCGCTTTTTTTGTTGTTAGAGCGCGAACGTAATCGCGCAGCGCGAGTGCGAAAGTCGCCGTGGCGAACGCGGAAGAGACGGGTTTTGTGCTTTGGCTGATTTTGCCGATTCCTGTTTCTTTGTATATTTATTTATGTAATTTTAATGTGCGATTTTTAGGGGGTCTGGATTGCAAGGTTTTTTGAATGATGAGAAGTGAAAATTGGCGCAAGAAAAATACGACGGATTGATTTTCGTTTCTTTGTTTTTTCGCGATTGTATAATATGATTTGTTTATCAGAAATATATATATGTATTAAATAACTGCACGAAGGAAAATATTTTGTAAAATTTAAAACATAAAACATTACTATAAATTTAAGGAAATATTACTAAATTTATAATTAATCTTATGTTTTGATTATAAGTTATTATAAATCTAATGAAATTTCGTGAAAATTTTAGCATATTTTTACATAATCACAACCTGTTATTGCTTTATAAAAAAATATAATTATTTTTCCAACAAATTTTTCTCCGTAATATTAATATATTTATTGTATAAAAATCGTTATTGCCTTTAATTTTTTTTTTGACTTTTTTATCTTTAAAATAATTTTTAAGTGCTGTACAATACTATTTTTGCAAATGGTATAAAAAAAGATCCATCCTGTTATCAATAATTAAAAGACCTTTTCAATCTACGAGATTTCAATGAATAAAAAGTAAAACATTAGATTCTTATTGCAATCCACATCACAATATGAGAAAGTGATATGCCCTCAATATTTACTCCAATTGATGAAAAGTTTTAAACTATTTCTAAAAAAATGCTCCTCAAAGCGTATAACTGTAAACGTAATTTCTATTAAAGTACATATTTGCAATGTTAATTCTTTTATATGCGCTTCTAGATTCAAAGTAATTAGAAAAAAGTGAACGTAATTATTATTTAAATGCTCTCAAATTATAGGTCTGTAAGTAGAGAGGTCATAGAAACTGTAATGATGTTTTAATGATGAATGTGTGCCTGCTTAAGAGAAATCGAATGTTTTTAGAAAACCCTATGTACATTTGACGTATATAATTCACTGGTATACTTCTGTAAAATATTACTTTTGAAATAAATTAATTTTTTTAAATAATCTTATTATTATAATTTATAAAATGTATAGCGCCATATTTTACGTAATAAAGTACTATTAAGCGTAAACTATTCAGTTTTTTTTAATTCAAACGCCATTTTCAAAAAAATCAAGTTTTGGTATCATTTATTTTACATGGTGATTAAACATATACAATCATGATACAACATGACTCTAGTAAAACTCATACACATAGAAATTATATCTAATTTAACTATTTTTCTAATATTCTAAAAAAAATGAAAAAAAAAAAAAATAAATAAATAAAAGATGGCACTCCTTTGATATTCTATTTTCTAACGAGGCGCATCATACGCCATCGCTCTTACCAAGAAGAAACCTCATATACACACTCATACACTTTCTGTACTTTCTTCTCTGCACTTTCGAAAAATCCATTATTTCCTACTCACCTCGCGGACTTTACCACTTCCAACTCGAAACGCCAAAAACAAACTCAAATCCCAAATAAGCCCAGGCTTCCGAAAACAAAATACAACAACGAAGCTAGGCCTCTGGCACGGGGAGAGGAACGAAGCGCCTGTTTGGAGTCATTGACATCGGCTGCGGCGGCGTTAACGTAACGTACGAGGAGATTTTCAATTGTCCCATTTTCGTGGTAGGATGCCTCGACGCTTGCTCGCGCCGCGCGGTGAAAGGCGCGAATCCGTTCGAGCCTATACTACTGTATACTATGCAGCCTCGAAGCACGCCAAGCGATGTGGTTCTTCTTTACTAGGCCTTTTCGCGCGCAGGATTATATTTTGCGCTTGGCTCTTTCGACTGCTTGCTGAGTAATTCGCTATTTTTTTTTTATTTTGTTAATTTTTAAGGTACGCTTTTTATGGATGAGGAAAATGCGATACGTAGGAGTTGTGCAATTTTTTGTCACGTAATCAGCGGCTAGCGATGTGGAAAAAAAGGAAGTATGCAAATTTGTCAATTGTACTAGAAAAGAATGTAAATTTATTATCGGGTATCGTTGAACTCTCTGGAAATAACCTCTTTTTTAGAAGATAAAAATACGATCATTGTACTTTCTGTGAACAAAGAAGTTTTTTTCTCAAAAGGTTTACTTTTGAAAGTAACATGAGATTTTACACTTAAAAATAGGTAACAGTATAAAATTATTTTTTGAATAAAAGATAACATTTCGAGTAGTAAACTTTTTATAAAATTAGGTTATCAAAATAGAATTATCACTTATTTTGCTATCACATTAATAAAAGAATTATTATTTTTTTTATCACATCAGAATTCAATAGAAATCATGAAAAGATAATGTTTATTCAAATGCTTGAAGGTCAAAAATTTAGAGTTAGATTAATCAAATAATATTCAAATTGGGCTGCTTAATGTAATTAAAAACTGTACGACATGAATGCACAGAACAATTTTTTGAATATGATTAATCTTAAGTATTCATACTATCATAATTTTCTAATGGTTCTAATTTTATTGCAAAATGCTAACCGTTTTTTGCTTTTAAATGTGAAAATAATTTATGTCTATTTTATTGTACATTGCAGATTCCGAGTAAAGCTAATTTGCCACAATTCTGCAACCACTTAAAATAAAGTTAATTTTATTTTCTAGCTAACACTAGAAAGTAAGAAGCTCATCTGCTTCAAGAAATTCGTATTGTATCTTAGATTGAATTGTTCTTTAAATAAAAAGTAAAATTTTTTTTTATTCTTTTCCAATATTTTTAGAATATAAATAAAAGACTTATTACGCTACTAAAAATACATTCACTTTTACATGCGTGCTCAATACTTCTAAAGTATTCAAAGTTCTATTCTCAGAAGCGAAAAGATTTACGTACAATAAATGAAATTTAGAATGATAATAGTTTTGAAAATTTTCCACACATACATTGTATTATAAACCTATTTTACTTTTTTGCAACTAAACGATTATTATAAAAGGACTGGATTTATGTAAAAATAAATTACTAAAAGGTCGAATTTACTTTATATTATATGAAATTATGTCGTTTATAAATAATCCCTTGTCAAGTACACAATTATTCTGAAGTGTAAGTTTATTCAGTCGATTTATTCAAAAAATTAAAAATGATATACTGAAAAATAATTTTCATATTATATCATTTATATAACAAGCATTCAAGTAACATCATTGCGAAACAAGGATTATCTTTTTAAAATTGAAATGTCAAAGCGAAAAGAGAAACAATTATTATGATTACGAGTGAAGAAATGCATCACCGCATATATTTGCAAACGAAAACAAGTCTACCCGAAATGTATAACAGCGTTTCAGGTTTTTTGTTTTGAATAAAGAAATCAAATCTTTATTACTTCCGGACATCGAAGTAGTCTACGCATAATTCTCTTTTCTTTGCGAATTTATAATGACCATAACTCTAAGATCCTTTGAGGTTCAAAAATTTAGATAGCGATTTGAATTTCTTATATAATTTGGATATGGAGACTTTATATAATTCGTAAATTGAAAAGTATACTTAATATTTTTGTATTTCTTTAAAAACTATAAACATAAAATATGAGAAGTTTGGGTAAAACTTCTGGATTAAAAAATCTATAGTTTTTAATCTTTCAGTTTGCAAAAACCGATAAAAATTATGATTATGCAGTATTTTTCAATTTTTCAGAGTAAAAACGTGCAGCTCAATTACACAGCGATAAATTGGAAACAAAAACAAATATGACAATCTCGTGATTGAAAATGCAAATATGTCATGAAAGCCAATTTTCTGAGTAAGTAACGCAATTTTATATTTTTATTTTTAAAATGACAATGACGGTTATAAAGTTTTTTTAACAATGCACATAAAGAAACATGAATTATAAATTTAACTTAAAATTTTAAATAAATAAATGTTCAAAAATTTTTAAATATAAATGTTTTGCAGCTTAAAATACTTAAATAAACTTAACTTAAAATAAACCGACTTTCATAAAAGGAGCATATCCAAGGCTGAGTTGTTTTTATGTGGGAACTTTTTTCAAACACAAAAAAAGAGATGGTCCAGTTATTGAAGTCAAGGAAAATATAAAAAAGGACATTGATAACTTAAATTACAAATATTATGGTCTAATGGTTATCATCTTCGATATTCAAGTACCTTAAAAACAATTCTATTATATAATTTTAATACAACAATGCTCTTTGTTATTTTTTAAGGTCAAGATATTAAGTATTATGATAAGTAGTTTAATATTATTATATAAATATTATAATAACTGATGAAATTACTTGATCGAATTGCAGCAACTGCAGCTTTACAAAATCAAGCATGAAAAGAAACACGTCATACCTATAAAATATCTTATATCGTGTGTACCATTAATTTGCACAGTTATGCAGTTTTTCGTATCGAAAAGACTTTTCGAGAAACAGAGATATTCGACTATAATCTTTTCACATTTACGTGCCAGCATTCAAAATACTGACCAGCAGGATAGATGAAGGATAAAAATAAAATAAAAGAAGATAAACCAATGCGGTGGTTCTTATTTCAGTCAAAAACCGGATCCTAGTCCTCCAAAACAACCCGGTTACAAATAAATCAATTATAGCATAGACTTTTGGCATGGGCCTGAGATATGTATTCTGATGTAAATGATGATGATCTGCCATTTCCATTTAAAATGAAGATCTGATTTTTTTGCCGATGACGATGCTGATTCGACCGTTAAAGTACCAAAATAATAACACATTAGATCTAAATATTAAAAAAATTTTAAATTTAGAAAATGTATTTGCTAATTTTTAATAGAGTGAACAAAACTATTAACGATTGAAAAGATAACAATGTAAATAATTGCTTAATTACCATGCTTTTTACAATTAATATTTGCAGTTTTCTAAAAACAAGTTCTTTTGACTTAAACAAATTTACAGAGGTAATTGAATAATTGCTGATTAGGTCCAAAGTGAGTTTGCTAATGGGATAATAAGGAAAATTCTCAGTCTCAGACTTCTCTACAATAGGACGTTTTTCCAGGTGTACATCCTTCATAATAATATTAACGATAGCCATCGCCTGACAAAATGCCTTTTTGAAAAGAAAAATAATTCCTTATTGTAAATAAGCTTTCTAAGTATAGTATGAGGTTGAAATGATTTTACTGATATAGATAATGAAAAAAAACCTTCAGATATATAGGATTTTCTATAATAGGACACTTTTCCAGCAGGATAGTGTCATCTAATCTTAATATAAACCACAAGTTCTGTTTCTGAAAGGCATTAAAATTATTTTATGCACACGTAAACTGAAGAAATCGTTACTGACTAATAAAAATTGTGATTGATATGCCGTGTGACCTAGAAGAATCATGATCAATATTTCCAAACATAGCGATACTGTTTTTCACTTATTTTTACTGGCCGTTATGGTTGAAAAGCTAATATTTATTCAAAAAACAATTCTGGAACGCAATAGTTTTTAATAAACATATTTTGTCAATCCTAGACAATTACCTGTAATAATGAAATCATTACTGATAGAAACACTTCGAGTGTATTATCTTATATCCTTAATAAAAGAAAATTACATTCACAAATCTGAAACCTTGAAATTTCGAAAAAGTATAATTACAGAGATTTTTATTTTTACCAAACGAGTCCTCCTTTAACAATCTACTCCCTGCACATAAAATAGCCCACCCCTACCCACTTAAAAATGGCCTTATCCCCTAAACAACAACTCGCTCTCTTCCACGCCGAAAAATAGCATCCAATAGTTCATGACTCACAGCGGTCGTTGAATTTACCTCTCTAGAACATTTATATCGCATACACATCGACGGCAGCGGCAGCAGCAGCAGCAGCAGCAGCAAAAGCACCAGCAGCAGCGCCTGACCCAGCAACTTTCTCGACCATGACTGTGGTGGGGGGAGAGCGCGCACCGAGAGCTGTAAATCGGCGGCGACGGCGACGACGGTGAAAGGTCTTCGCTCGTTTCTCCTCGTAGCGCGTATACAGCAGAGCGCGCTCGCGCACACACACCGTTACCAGAGCCGAGAAAAGGAGAGGGAGGGACTAGGAGAGCTAGGAGGCCCCGGGCAGCGACTGCCAGTCAGTAGTTCTCGAGCACTTGTGTAAAGATGAAGGAACCGTGGAAGAAGACGTGCAACGGTGAGCCCCCAAAACTCTTAAACATTTTGTCGACGCTCGGCTGCTGGTTCTCGAATTACCGATGTTCGCCGCGCCGCTGTTGCCGAGCTGCTGCGCGGGCTCCGGTTGTGCAATTCCGCGCCGCCGAGCTAGCGCTCGCGCGCTCAGCCGTGACTTTTTTCGAGCCCGGAAGCCATTATTTTGCTTTTTCCTTTTTGTTTTCTCGTGCGAGTGTGTGCGTGCGTGTGGCTTCTCGAGCACGTAATGATTAATATGTAGACCGGCAGGAGGCTGTTTGTTTGGTGTGTAACTTGGCGTGGAATTTTTTTTCTTTTTTTTTTGGGCCGGCTGAGATTTTTGTTAAATGTATTTCTAGGTAAAAGTAGTTTATTACATGCAATACTTTCAGAATTATATCCTAATTATTATTTAACGACTGTCATTCTAATTTTGTGAAAGTGAAGTAAAAGATCGGCACTATATTCAATTTACACTAAGGAAAAATCGGTATGATTTGAAAAAACTATTTTGTACATTTTATTCCGTATAATGTTAAAAATTTATTTTTTATTAATTATTCAATCAAATTTTCAAATTTAAAAGAATTTAAATCTAAGTGGAAGGACTGTCTAAGGACAAAGGCAAAAGTGGCAATTGGGTTCAACAGCCGCCTTTACCGACACCTCGCTTTACGCTGCGAACCGTAATTCTTTTCACTTTTCTTTAGTACTTTTTATGAACTACAAAAAATATTTTACTGCGTAAGCTGTAGTCCTGCGTGCATTCTATGAAAGTAACAATTATATAAATAACCACCATTGGCAAAGGTACGAATATAATATCTACGCTGAGGAAACTTGGCAACACGGCTGCCTAGTCTCTCGGTGCTCTCCTTCTAATGTTCTAATTTGCCATGTAAAAATCGTTTTTTTTCACGAGAGAACCTCGATTAAAGTGGATTCTAGAATTTTTTTCCTTAAATACTTAAGTTGCCTTGACATTAATGAAATAGTTTTAAAGAAAACAACGTAAGCACAAAATTGTTTTGATCCTATTCTGGCTATTGCGAAATTCGGAACGCATCTCTCGTGGAATTTAAAGCATTCATTAACGTGAATCGTTGCAAAACTCGCGGATAAACTTCAGTCTGTATATATAAGGACTATCCTTGGAAAAGTCATCGTTACTGCAATCTTATGTAAGCTTGCAATAAATATACGGCTTTTTTCCTAAAGAAATTTCTTGAGAAATCTTCGGATAAAAATCAGTTATTCGCACGGGTCGTGTACAGTTATGTAAAAACATCTCGCAGCGTTTGTAGCGACAAGAAGCGCTAGTAATTTTCTATAAACTTTTTTGTGATGCTATAATTGATGTCCTTAAACGAATAATCCGTTAGAAATTTGATACATCATATTTTAAGTTTATTTATAGTCATTTATTTATTCAGTTTCTAGAGCCAGAATCATTAAAATGCGTTTCTAAGTGTGGTGAAAGAGAAAGTAAGCCGAGAATTCATACAATTTTTCTTAAAATACAATTATTAGAGCATTTCAATTTAGCAAATAAAAGTTACAACCGGTTATTCGCTTGGAGGCCTCAATTATGTGTCTATGGAGAAAGCATACAAAGTAACTTAAAAAAGTATAAAGCATTTCGGTACGTGTTGTGAGTTTGAAAGTAGCATTGCAATTTAAAAAAATATTTCCCTACAAAATATATTTAAAAAATTTGTATTTAAAACTTTTTTTAATTTTGACTCATAATCATAAAAAATTTTTATTTTTAGTTTTTATTTATTTCTATTATAAAACGTTAATTACCGATATTACTATTATTATTAATATCATTGTTTATTTACATTTAAAAAAGAGGAGACTGAAAGTATGTACAATAACGGAGCGCTTTGGTGTCAAGTACTTCATTTCCTTGGAGCGTGAACAACAACTTACAATGCGCTCTCTGAGAGGCGCTCGAGCGCGCGACAATCTCCTCTCCGCTCTCTCAGTGTCCCAGATGATCATGGCATTCTTTTTTTTCTGATTTGCAGGCAAGGTAATAATTACCTTGAACGATGAGAAAACCACGCCTACAGAGGTCGAGGTGCCGGTGGATCTCAACTGGACCAACCGTACTGATAAGCGCTGTTCGGCCCCCAAGGCCATCATCCTCGTGGGCGTCGTCCTGGTCCTCGGTCTGACGGTCGTCACCCTTTTCAAGGTCCAGAACCTCGTTTACTCGACAAGCTATATCAACTGGCGCATGCAAGAGCTCGAGTCTGCTGTTAGCGATAGCAACGACGACGTCAAGCTCATTAAGTACAAATTGTCACTGGAGGAAAGAGATGGAGAGATTGCTCCTGCGAGAGCCGCTAGGGCTGAACCTCTCATAGCTTCTGTGGGGCACTCGAAAAGTGTTGAGCCACAGATAGATAGTCAGGATCTGAAGCTGTCCGAGTCGCAGAATCAGAATCATAAGTTAACATCGAACTCTCTGAATTCGGAGCCTGCTGAGGCCAAAAATTCCAAGGAGGTTGAGGTGCAAAGTTCTAATAAGGGTTTAGAGACTTTGTCTTCTGATGCGAAAACGCCAGAGATCAGGAACACTAAGGCTCCAGAAACAACGGATCTGAACGATGGTCGTGATCATCCTAACCCAGCTGATCCAGAAGAATGGATCAAGCCCTTGGTTGAGACCTTCGACATTTTCGGCAATCAACCAATCGAGGATCACTTCATCCAAAACGTGCTGATGAAGCTTCTGATGCCCGAGAACAACTTCGAAGTCGTCGAGTTTAATAAAATGCAGGAGGCTAACAATGGTGCTCAAGAACCCAAGAACCAGAAGATCATTCCGATCATGCGCACCAACATGGAAGAAAGACTCAACCTTAAGCAACTGCCTCTGCCGATCGAGAGCATCCTCATGAAGACTTTGTTGCCGCCAGTCAGCAACTTCAAGATCTTCCATTTCAATGACAAATCCGAGCCGCAGCAACAACAGGAGCCGCGAGAGGATGAGTTGATGTCTAAAATGGCATTCCAAAACATGAAGATCAAGCAGATGCTACCACCTATCGAGAGCATTGTTAAATCTCTCTTACCACCGAACAACATGAAGATTTTCCAGCTCAATGACAAGCAGGAACAAACCGCAGAAGAAGACATGCCAAAGATCACCATTCAGAGCATCAAATTAAAGCTTTTGCCTTTACCTCCTCAAGAGGACTTCAGTGGCAGGAGAGATTCTCCCGCAAACAACATGAACAACTTTGAGGTCATTAGGTTAAACGAACAACCGGAACCCAGCCAAGAAGTTGAGGCGCCTCCAAAGATGCCTATGCCTATGGCTAACTTCAACCCATTCCCCATCCCCATTCAGGACATCCTTATGAAGACAATTCTACCAGCCTCCAGGAACATTGAGATCGTGCCTCTCAACGAGAACAGAGCACCTGAAGAACAGCAACATATGCATCTCCACCATCAGCAGCATCCTCAGGAAGTCGATATGGGCATGAACCAACAGGAGAAATTTAACCCCCTGCCCATTCCTATTCAGGACATTGTGATGAAGACGTTGATGCCACCATCCAACCAGCAAATGGAGGGTCACTATCAGTCGGATTCGGCACAAGATCAATCTCAGAACCAAGACATCGAGGTAACGAAGATTCCGGTGCACACCATGAAGGTAAATCCGTTTCCTTTACCCATCCCTGAAGCTCTGATGAAGTCTATGTTACCGATAAGCAGCTACGGTGAACCTATCGTAAACATTAATGAAAGTCACGAAGACATGCAGCAGCAACAACAACAGCAGCCACAACAACAGCAACAGCAAGAGGCTCCGAGGGCAATGGCGCGCAGCACGAAATTAAATCCCGTTGACGTCGCTTGGAACATGGCGCCACCGCCTCAGTATTCTAACGAGCCCGCACAAAACTAATTCTTTTTTTTTTATACTTCGATGTTCAGTAAGAAAGATTAGGAACCTTTTTGGAATAATCCTGGATCTAACGCGGGTGATCGAAATAGAAGTATTCTTTTGGAAATGTATTAATTGCGAAAAAAAATGAAGCAAAATAAAAAAGTTTGTAGTATTCTAATGATTAAGTTATAAGTTACGACGAAAAGGAAAGGTAAAGAAAATACGATTTAAAAATTGTGATATATTATTAGTTTATAATTTAACATCGATAAGAAATTACGAGAGTGCATACATACATAATATAAATAAATTCCTCGCGCGGAAGCTAAAGAAAAGAAATTGTATACGTTCCGCGCACCGGAGAGATAATTACGGCTGTAAACGATATATCGTAAGACGCAAAACGCACAGCAACAAAAAAAAAATAATAATAAAAGGAAACGGTTGAGGATGATAATTTGCCTCGAAGTAGAGCTAGGTATATACTTTCCGCACACTCCAAACTAACCATTCTCTTAACTGATAGTCGCGATTCGTTGAAACATTGCATTGCAACAACACGACCGCAGTTCAACTCTTCTTTCTGTTTCTCTTTCTCTATCTGTCTGTCAGTCTGTCTCTCTCTCCTTTTCTCTCTCGCGCGCGCTCCGCGAAACTTCCTATTCTTATTTTAAACACAATGAGGGCAAAGCCAACAGTGAAAGTTCATCTCGAACGCCATTTTGTTAGCGTGAGCGCGGGGTCCTCTCTTCATCATCGACGTCGACTGCAACGTCAAAAAGGAAAACTTTCGCGCGCGGGACCGTCACAGGATTCATTAAAAACAAAACTTTCGCGCGCGCGCGCGCTCGTGTTTATATGTGTATGTGTGCGTACATATCGCAAAGGAGAGGATCAATCGTGCAATTTCCAAAGACGCTCGAGAAGAGAAAGTCGTGCGCGAACTCAGCCGGCGAAAGGTGCGGGTAGATAGGCATATTATGTGTACTCGCGCGCGCGCGCGCGCTTTTCCGTATCGAAAACACAAAAACTTCGGAATTACAATCTTGTATCTACTTTTACAGCGACACGCACGCGAGACACTTTGTTTACGTATTACGCATTAAGCAACGATGTAAAAAACTGGAAAAGAAAGAAAGAGTAAGAGAGAGAGAGAGAGAGAGAGAGAGAGAATGGGAAAGCGCTGCGTTGCGTGTCCAAAGCCTCGGCAAGGCTAAATGATCTAAATGTTCGCACAATGTATGTGTGTCAGGCCTGGCCCACGACATTTTCACTCGGATTCATGTATGCTCACCTTGAAAATTACCGATGCACGTACGTACGCGGTTCCGTTCAAAAACTCTGAGACCTTCCTCGCCTTTTTTACTGCTACCCATGCGCTTCGCGACTCTGAGAAAAGAAACGGCAATGAGAAATTCGCTTGAGGCGAATTGATGTTTTTATTTTTGTTACGGAAAAAAATATATATGATATTTTTGTAAAAATTTTGGAAAAGTCATGTCTGTTTGAAACAATAAAGTACATGTTCGACTCGAAGAGAGTTTCTTTTTTGTATCCACTTTTCTTTTTTTTTTTTTAATGATGTTACTTTTAATATAGGTTAAATATTCTTTTGTACAAGAAAAAATTTTATTTAACGCTTTATTTAACTAAAAATATCGTATGCACAATGCGCAGCGTTAAAAATACACAGGCATGCAGTTTTATTTTCTTAAAACGTGCTGGAAAACGTGAAATGTTAGATCATTAAATTATGATAATTAGCGTCGTTAAATCGGGATAATGACTCACGAAATTACACATTTCTATCCTCGTCTGGAAAAAGAAACCATAGTGCTACAATTGTTACGTTATCATGCAATCCTAAGATCTCGAAAAGATTAAAATTTCTGTAATTGTATACAAACATAAGAAACCTCAAGACTTATGTACGACCTGAGTCAAAAACAAAAAATAAAAAAAAACTATATAAAATTTGGCCTCCAATGTATACCACAAAACAGGACAATAAAAATTATTTAAAAAAACGAAACCAAACTTTCATCATTGTGTACACCTGCATCTCCATCGCTCGCACCGTGTTTGTTTATCGCTCGGTAGTTTTCGCACGTAAAAGGAGTCGTCGGGGCGTCGGGCGCTTAGGATTCTACATTCTCTCGCGTATAATTAGATAAGTCATGCGCGCGCTCGCGCGCTTTCGAAAAAACAAAAGCGCCGGGGCTCCGATAGCGCATGCATCATTAATCAGACTGATGAATCTCCCCATCTCGGCTTTTCTCTCGCTCGTTGCATTATCGCCTCGAAATCTGGAGTCAGAGATCTCGGGCTGCTTAACGCCGGGTATAACGAAAGAGAAAAGGAGCGGTGAGCCGCAGTTTTTTGTGGTCTGCCTTGTGAAACGAACGAACCTTGAAAGATGCCAAGTAATTTCATACATACTTTATACATTGTGCGGCTGTGTCTACTCTATTTTTACGCGGACGTGGCGAAATTTCAAATGTTAATTAGACGGAAGACGCGAACGGGCCGCCTTTTGACTCGAGCGGACGCGTAACCGGCAATTGAATAATACCCATTGACAAATCCGCGCCTTTTGAGTTACCTTTCTGCGCGTTTGCATTTTTTTTTTTTTTTTTCATGCGGCTTATCTGGCTTATATATCGTTTCTTCCGTTTGTCTGACTAATTGACGGAGGAGAATAACCGCTGTTCACCTTATTTAAATTTAAATATAGCACCGGTAATTGTTGAATAACCCAAAGCAGGAGGAAATTGTTCGTGCATAACTTTAAATGGTTTTTCTTTATTTCGTACGTAATCATCTGGAGATTGTATATGGCCGTACGCGAATCGCTTTAACGCAGAAATTATGTGAACGCGTGCGCGCTGGAGTTACAATAGAATTCTGCACATCTGAGAGCTTCGAGAATATTTTAAATGAAACGATTACCAGAACGTATGTACGCATCTGTGTGTGGGTGTGAGTGTAAAAGTTGAATGTTTGCGCCTTTAAAAGAAAGAAAATGAAGGTCAAGTGAGTGCTCCGATGCATATCTGACCGTATAAATACATAGGTTTGTAAGAGTGCATATGTGGGCGAGTGGGTAAGTAACTTAATGCATGTGATCAAAACATTAAAAATCCGTCGCCGTTTACAGTAACGCAACTCTGCGTGATGCTTTAATTCGCAAAAATACCACCATCCTCCTACATCTTCATCTATCTTTCCCAGGCGAAATCACCATCCCCTCCGCGGTTCTCCTTTACACAATAGCAATACTAGCTTTGCTCCTCTCGCCCGTCAACTCACAAACCGACATCATCGAGCCTCTTTTGGAATTCAACGATTCGAACGCCGTCGTCAACGTCAGCTCGTTCGTCAACTGCGAGCACGTCAAGCGCCTGCTGACCATCGATGGCTCGCTATTTGGCCTGGGTCAGGTGCTGGACAAATGCTGGCATCACGGAGTCACACTCGATGAACTCGAGCGAGGAATCACCTCGTTGGTCGAGAGACCGGACATCGAGAATTTCAGCTATGAGGATCTTTACGTCTCCTGCGACGATGTGTTCAGCAGTAATATGACCAGGTTGACGACGAGGCTACTGCAAGACTATCAGAGTTGCAAGCTCTCGGGTGCACTGCTGCCGGATATTCAGGTGGCCATGGACGAGAGATACACTGATATTGTCGATGTTTATGTTAATGGTAAGTGGTGTTTTATTTGAACTTTTTTTTTATAGGTACATGGTTCGTGGGAGGTACATGAAACAGTAATAAACACATTAACAGTATTTTGTGGAAAATAATTTAAATTTAATTAAATATTTTTAGAATCTCATAATTTTCAGAAAAAATTAGTTTATCGTTACTTTAATTTTTTCATCCCTTTAAATACATCTGAAAATATTTTCTTTATTGTCTACGTTTTATTTGATTTTTAAATTATTTTTAAAAAAGAATGTTTAATGATTGGTAAAATGAAGTAAAAATAACAGTATCTATTACATGATTTCATGCTATTCAATTATTTGCTTTAAAAGATCAAAAAAAACTATTTCTTGTTCTATTCGTTACATAATCTTTTGTTTACACGAGCAAAAAAACAACCCTCCTAAAAAATTATTACAGCAGTTTCCTAAGACTAATTTAATTTCAAAATGATTTCTTAGAAATAATTGGTGGCATCTAAATTTTTTTCTTTTTTTTATGTAATATGTTTTTGTAATCCTTTTATCCAACATCATAATTATTTCTCGATGGTATAAATTATATGTTATATAAATTAATAAAAGTTATTAAAAAGTCTCTTACTCGTACGTTATATTATAATATAAATTATATTTTACATCAATTTACAGACCATATGATTGACACTATTCATTAAAAATGAGAATTTTGATCTCAATCGAAAAATATAATTTGCTAACCATAGTAGCCTCCTTATTTCTAAGAAAGTTCAAGTTCAAACTTAACGGGATGTCGGAGCGGTATGAGATGGTGATCTTTACTGTTTTTCCAAGTTTTTGTTGAAGTTATCAACTCT
>UELX01004552.1:0-17292 GCA_900480035.1 Eupelmus urozonus | reverse complement strand
CATCTATATTGTATGTAACAATAATTTTAAATTATTTAAAGAATTAATTTTATGACAATACAAAGTTATTTTATTTTTAGCTAGATATTTTTGCTTAAAATTAACCATCAAAGTACTCGTTCTTTTAACCGAAAACTAACCAAATTTCTTTCTGATATTTTCAATAAATTTATAATTGTTAGATCTAATAATTGCTTTTTTTCCAAAAGTTTCGATTTGTTTGTTGCATCAAATTAAATTAAAAATTCTCTGATAACATGAAGTTTGATGTCAGACATAGAAAGCGTTCCATAATTCTTTGGTCTATCGTTACATTTTCTCTCGGCTTGACGTATAATTAAGAGTTTCTGCTTTAAAATTACAGCTATAGTGAAGATTATTAATTACATCAAAATGTACATTACCTAATGAGCTAATCAAGTCATCAAAATCAATGCTGCTTAGATATCTTTTTTTAAATCGATCCTGTTGCTCTGGTACTCTATTTTTATCTTCCTCTGCTTTTCTAATCTTCATTGTTTTTTTAATCTTCTCTAATCCTTGATCCTTTTCTGATCTAAACTTTCTAGATTATCTTCTTCACCTTGCTACTTTTATCTTTTTTAAAATTTTTTTTTACTTTAAATTATTGTACAAGAATAAATCAATCTATATTAAGTCTATATAATTCTCTACAATACAAAAATAATTTTAAAAACAAGATTTTTATCCTTAACAAAATCCAGAGAAATAAATGATATTTTCAAAGAAATTTTAAATAAAAATTATTTTTAAGATTATGAAAAATTTAATCGTTTAACCGTTTAAACAAATATGTTAATAGATCGATTTTTATTATAAATCGATTGAAGAAAATATCGAAAACTTTGTATTGCTCAATAACAATATCAAATTGAAATGTTTTATTATAAATTTGTTTTATTGAAATTAACTATTCTTATCCTAATATAATTAACTTGATATCAAAAAAACAATAAATTGTAGAATTCCAAATTTCAAAATATTATTAAAATACATTTTGAAGTATGAGTTTTCAATCTCATAACACCTTCTCAGTACGTACACAAAAGCTTAAAAAAAAGAAAAACCAAAAGCGTTAAAAATTCGCAATGCAAAGAATTACACTTTCGTAAAAGCCAGCGTATAAAGAAGGGGGGAGGGCGGCTTCGCGAGTGGAAGGCTTTTGATATCGGTGACTGCGCGTGCGGAGGCTGTATAAACTCGTGGAAGGGGATCAGGGCATTGTACCGACCATACACAGAAAGAGACCGCCTGCTGCAGGTAATAGTGACTAAGTCCGCCTACCGGCCGTATGTGTACGTGGGTCTAGGTTCGTTCTCTCCTGTTTTCGCGCTTAATCGACGATTCCATCCAAATTGGGTCATATGCGCTGGGAGCGCAATGTTTCCCAATTTCGATGCACAGCCTCTAGCTGGAAACGTCGCGTGAGATGATTTGTCAGGGACAGGAGAGGAAAATAAGGCTGGTGAAATAGCGTTTTCGAGCGCACATCCGGACAGCTAGCGCATTGGTTTGCAGATTCTTGAAGCTACGAGATTTCAATTTCCCGTACTGCCGGCTGCCAGCCGCGGCTGAGTTGGGATAACGCCATTGAAACGACTTATGTATTAGACTGGGAGGAGGTTTATTTATGTGGAAGTAGATTCTGAGTCTTACGCACTCTTTCGGTTTGACTCAATTTCTTAACATAATTTTTGGCTGAAAGGTACATATTTATTGATTGAATTTATCCTGAAACTTGAAATTTTATTTCAAGCTATTCGATTAAGAATAGGTACATTTTTTAAAAATTACTTTAGAAGGCTATATACAATCTCTTTTTATTTCATTTTTATAAAAGTTTTTAATAAAATAAATAAAATAATTATTTTTATAAAAAAAATTATTAGATTTTCTCTAGATTTGTGAACGAGTAAACAAGTTTATTCTATAGTAAATTTGAACATTTTCAATAGTTTTCGAGAAACTTTGATCTCAAAAAAATTAATAAAAGAATTTCTCTTTTTTATCATTCAAAGTTATTTTGAGATAAATTTTCGAGGAATATTTTTTGATTTTTATTATTATTATTATCATTCGTTCGTTCGCAAATATATCGGGGACAGCTATTAGTTTTTTTATAAGAACGATTGATTTATTGTTAAATGATTAGAACAGTTTGATTAGACAAGGGCAGATATATCTAGCTAGCTCTTAATGATATACTATTATAGTATTAACGATCTCCGTATACCCGTACGAAATTAAACCAGAATAAACTACAAACAAAAGCTAAACCAGTCCAAACCTTCCACTTCCAGTAACCCATTTTTTTCGCATTGAACCTCCATTTCCATTCAAATCCACCTCTGCCCATTACACACCGTCCGTTCATTCAATTCTTCCTTTGACAAGCGCACCATCTCCCCCTCTCCTCTCTCACTGCTGCACCGCTGCTTTATTTATCTTTCGCCCCTGGCTCCTGCATCCTTTTGTGCATCCCCAACAACCTGTCCATCGTTCCGATACGAGCCACGAGGGTGCAATTTGCATGGCGTTCGTCGATCGGATTTGGCTCCCGCGTATACGCCAAAGGTAATCCGGATATCGGCCCGTCGAGGGTGTGACGGTTCTTACCTGTCCCGCGGTATCGAGCCGTCACGCGTGACTTAATTAAGTTCGTCGTGTCGTCGATGATTATGCGATCATTTTATGGAAGCTGAAGTATCATTAGGTATAGAGTAAGAGATTGAGAAGAAGGATTAGTTTGGATAGTTTGAAAGTAAGTTTAGAAAAAATTGTTTCGGCGAAGTTTTAGAGATAAAGTATTGTCTGTTTTTGATTAAGCAGAGGAAAATAAATAACTTTCTTGGCCTAATTAGCGCAAAAATTTTCGAAAAATTATAGCAGAATTACTTCTACGTAACCACAAAAATTTTACGCCCGGGGAAAGTGAATAGTTTCTTAAATATTTCTATTTTAATTGCGAACAATTAAAATTATATTACGAACTTTCTCTGACTTTTAAAATGAAATTAAATAACAATTTTTTAATTATAATCTTTTGATGCTTTACAATTTTTTAACGAATATAATATTAATTGAAATTTATTAATTGTTTTCATATATTATGAAAACTATTTCTAATATATTAATTTACTAATAATTTAATGAAGGTTAATTTATATGAAGAGACTAATATTGATATTACATAACATCAATTTAATAAATCTTGTGTTTTAAATATTGAAAGTTTTTTTTGACGAGTGACAATTTACCAATTTACAGATGCTATTGCGCAAATTTAAATAACAAGGATGCGTCTTATAATAAGATGTAAAAAGGACCGAATCTCATGAGCAAGTTAATTTGGTCTAAGCGTTTTGTACGCATAGCTATAATTTTTACGACGCAATTTCTTTAACTGTACGCAAAATAAGCGTACTTCAGTTAGAAGAACTTAACACGTATGCTTATTAGATACGAAATGTCAAGTAGGACGCCTTTCTCTTGAATGCTTCAGACTGTATGTTTTATTGTTGTAGTGGAGAAAATCTCTCTGAGCAAAATTGATGTGCAGGCGCATTGTTTAGGAGGTAAAATATAAAATCAACTAGAATTTCGTATTTATTATATATATTTTTTTATTCAGTCGATTAAGGAATATACAATTCAGTAATACAGCTATGTAATGCAACAAAAATATAAATACGAATTAAATATTAAATATAAAAATCGAGTTTTTTCTAAACAATCTTAAATTTGAATATAACGATGAATTTTCTTTTAATCAAATAAAAAATATAAATAAGATATAAGCTTAAATACATAATGCAATACAATAATTTTCAATAACAAAATGTAGAGTATGTAAAACATTAAATTGCAACTTCCCAATTCTAACATATATTACAACTGCAATAATATTCGTACTGTAAATATAAACCACAACAAGCGCTGCAAATGATAATTTTGAGTATTAAATTTGCATGTCACCTCGAGGTATTTACCAGTGCCAACATAATTTCAAATTCTATTACGAGAACGTTACAAAGACGGCGCTATTTAGGAATTTCGACGAGTAAGAGAAGATCTCGAGATTCCAGCAAGTGTTAATGATGCAAATGGGAATCGAGGCTGACGCGAGTATGCTTTCGTTACTATGAAATATTCAAGAAACTCTTCACCTACCCGTCTCTGCTATGTTGAACCACGTTAAAGGTTTTAAAATATGCAATGAAATAATTTAATAGTTCTCTGTTAAGTCACATTAGAAATAATAATTAAATTGTCAATTTATAAGATTTTCATAAAACTAAGTAATTAACGATAAAACAACCGTTACTATTACAGGTACAACTTGAGCAGATCCATTATTTAATAACCTTCGAATTACGAAACGATTCACCTCTACATCAAATACACCTTAAATCGCAACTCCGTCGACTCGAAAGCTCCAAAGTCTGCACTCACAGCCAGCCAAACTCCTCCCAATAACCGACCTACATTCGCAAAGCAATAAAGCACAGTGCAGCCGCAATGAACGAAAAAGCTCGAACGTCAAAAAGGAAAAGCCTGCCGCCTCGCGTCCGAAGGAGCAGCGAGTACAGCTCGTCTCCTAGGCAGTACACACAGCCCAAGACAACAGAGTAGCGAGGGTAGCGCGCTCCTGGGGGCATATCATGCAGCTCCGTGTGTATAACGCGCCTACAACTCGCCTCTGCTGCTCGCTCCTATATCCCAAAACGACCCCTTGTTCAAACACTCCTACCCACACACACACACACACACGTGGACGGGCCAAGCTCTCACTGGGCTATAAACCGCCAAACACGATATCTCTCTCTCTCTCTCTCTCTCTTGCTGTGCCAGTGGCTTTGCAAGCTCGCGCGACTTGCGGCAGGAATTTTATTGGGGATTTTACCGTTTTCGGTTTACTCACGGGCTGTGTTTTATGCACTGGGTAATGGTGCTTTGTTGCCTGGGCCACGTTAATGCGCCGATCGAGGGTAATGTGATAGGGTGTAGGTTAATGAACGCTGAGCTGATGTTTGGGTAATAAGGCTTTTTCTTGGTAGTTTTGCTAATTGTAGTGGGAAGATGGGTATTTATTTTACGCTACCATCGATTTTCTAGGATACGTGACAGGGAAAGTTATGGCTGCATGAATTATGAAGTAAATGTTAATAAAATTTATGGGAGTATTAATAAATCATGTCTAGAGTTGTAGCGAAATCATTCCAGCTGCAAACTGAAATGTTCAACGAGCAACGCGGTGATCTGAAATAAAAAAAAGTCCTCCGTAAACGACGGCGAAACAAAACTAGACATAATAACGTAAAATTATACCTTTCCGAGCGCTCGCGCTCACATACACAATGAAGCGCGCCGGTTTTTGGGTCGCGCGCGAAGCATTTCACATTCTCCGAGAGTGCGTATATATTAATTCCCACAATCTCTTGGCTGCTCTCGCGAGGAAAATCCCATCTCCCCGAGTTCTCCGGCTATATTTGTTGAAGCCTTCGACTAAAGTAACTTCGAGCCGAGCCTGAATTATATATGACGAATATCCATATAAAACTAGACAATTACTTTAGAGCAGTGCAGTGCACGCGCCAGATGTTATACATAGTGCGCCGGAAATTCGCGGAATTACCTTTTCGCTCTGGCTATCAAATTGCTGGAAGTGTTAGAATTGTATAATGAAATGAATTTCTCGGATTTTATGCAGTGCGTTAATCATTCTTTTGATTAGGGAGTGGTTCATGGTGTACATTACAAAAGCTCGTTATTGTTGGAAGTAGCTAAGTATTTAGTTTCCACGAATGTAATAATGTTACCGCTATTATGACTGAATTATAAGATCATATTTCTTAAAGAAGACTTGTAAGATAAAGAGAGGGGAGATACCAGATTGGGGAAGACGGCAGAAAGCTAGATTTTCTTTCTTTTTAAACATTTGTGATTGACAATAAGTTCGTAAAAGAATTTATTATCAGTTAAATATAGAGCAACGATATAAATAATAATGCCACTTCATGATTTCTTTAAATAAATATTTTAGGAAGGCAATATAATATAGTAGTAACCATAATACGTAGTTTAATATGTGTACACTGGTAATATGTGCCGTCTTCCTCACAGTGTTGAGAAAGTTGATACTTTCACATTACAAGTTTTGATTGTGAATTATTAATTAATTTAACTTGTAGCAAAGGTTTATTACATTTTGATAGATTATTGTATCCTTTATATATTATAGTTATAAAAATATTGTTTTTTTAATTTTGGATATTTTAATCTTTCTTTAGCTATAGCATCTTCGTCTATACCCAAATATTTTTGAAAAATTTCAAAACCTATATTTAATACTATTTGTAAATATACCAAAGTCACTTGATGATATAAAGATCTAAACACGTTTAAATAACTCTTGCGACTTACAAACTAAACTAAAAAACGATCAGTGTCGAAAAATTACTACAATTTCACCAGTAGCAACTACACGTATGCCGCACTACCCATCGTTTAATCTTACGCAATCTCTCCATCAGCGATTCATTCCCACCCGCGCGTCGATCACCCATCAATCCGTCAATAAAAATTCCCAGAAAACTCTCCCAGCCATAACAATCACACGAGCCGCTGGACACAAACGCGCCCAGCCAATTAAAAGCAAAAAAAAAAAAATCGAAGAAAAAAATTTCACACGCCCAGACGAGCGCGCAAGTCGAGCCTCAGCCGTGAGTATAAACGTCCCTCGGCCGCGTCGCCGGGATTTAAGCTCTCTAACGAAGGGCTTTCAACGTTCATCAAACATTTAGGCCAACGGACTCCGTGCAGCCGCGGTGCGAAACTATCGGCCCTCGCTCTATATAGTGTTTCGGGGCGATCGATTTTTCGAGAGGCGCGGGGGGAGGCGGGGGTGGCACACCGGACACTGTCCGCTAATTTTGATGCGCGAGCGCCGCTGATCACGAAAGGCGATTTCGAGGCTGGCCGCGAGGATGATGGAGCAGTGAGGTAAATGAATTTTCGATGACGAATGGCTGGGACTCGGGGCCGTTTGGTGAGGATAGTTTTTGCGATTGCAGCTTGATAGTGGCGAGCTGTTAAACGGCTCGTGACGGGAATATAAAAGTGATAGTTTTGAAAGTGCGTGAGCGACTGTCGTTGGGTGTTTGCGTTTTAGTGTCTTGTAAATGGAGTGTGAATAAAATATAGCGGGCTCTTTGTTTTTGTCGCCGGGGGATTTATTATGGTATTTCCTGCAGAAATGAGATCCTTGAATGTAATTGCTGGGGTGTATGTTTTTTGATGATCTGTTGGTTGGAAAAAAGGTGAATTGATGCGTCGAAGTGGAATTTCTAACTTCTTCCATAAACAGCTGTAAATGTTTCCGTTTTGAAATCTCGTAGTTTACAATCTACCACGCCTCGAGTCTCGTATTGAGAATTTATAGCAACTCGGTCAAGTAGTTCGAGTAGCTTCCGGGCAAAATCTGACAGTCGAGTATAAATTTGAGAGCAATGTGTCTCAAGAAATATTTCAATGATGGGAATTGGATTTTATGTATAATGACCAAAATAATTTAATTCTCTTTCTTAATAATATCTGAGTTACGCATTAATTTGACTGCGGTACTAAAGTTAGTATTTATTAAAATATATGAATGATTTTACTTTACTTAAGGTAACTAGAATTTCTTATAATCTACGGTCTTTTGTTAATTTATATAAATTAAAAAGACAAATTTAATAGTCACTATATAGAGTATTTATTTTAAAAACCTTTCTATTTTAGCGCCAATAAAAATATCTAATTATTATCAAAGCTTAATGTAAAATAAAAGCTCTTTTACGGATTTTCAAAATCTATCAGGAACATTGCCTAAAGTGCATACGTTAATCGAATAGTCTTACATTTCCGCTATTACATTCTCGTCGTATTCGTAATCGTATTTCAATTAAACATAAATGACGGAATGAAATCGCTTTGACGCTTTTGCGATCGACGAGAAGATATGGAGCATATACGCATGGCGAGACCCGCGCGAAATATCATTGTGTATCGAGCGTTTATTACTTAAATTTGCGACTCGGGCGCTTCGAAATTCGAGAAATTATTAATGCTGCCAATGATTTTCAATCGTGAATCAGGACACGGCTTTTGAACGTAAATCAAAAGGTAAAATTGGGAAAACGTCGCGCGCCAAGTTAACGGTGAATGCGCAAATTATCAATTAATGATAAAGTCGTGAATTTGGCAATTTACACTTTCAGTCGTTAAATTTATTAATGATTAAATAAATTATTCACTGTATTTTTCTCATTGACGGAACACTGATTTATTACATAATTTGATTTTTATGTATACTTAATGTAATACTACTATTAAGTTTATAAAAATTTTGGTATTTTGTAGAAATTAGAAAAATAATTCGAATAATTATTATTGAATCTTATCATCGAAAAATACTTAGAAATTCTAAGTTAGAATCTAACTATTTTAGAGTATTAGTTCCTAAGTATACGGACAATTTAATTTTCTATTCGGGTATAATTGAACTTGAAACTGTTTTTTTGAATTTTTAACTTAACAATGTATTTCTTAAATTCATGCTACTTCGATACGATTCAAGAGCGCTCGTAATTCTAGAGCACACAGAAATCGATTCGAAACTTTTTCAACTTCCCCAACTAAAACAGCAGCGTAACCGATTAATCGGCACTTATCCTCACTCAACTACTTCAATGCGCAACTAATCATTCACCTTTCCGCGTTCAACGTCTTATCTTCAATTTGAATAATTCAATTGAAAACTCGACTCATCGAGTCAAACTCTGAAAATTAACGAGCATTCTTGTTTCCTTCTTCATCGGAAATTTCCCGCGTCACTCCAATACATCACGGGCGACGCAACGTTGACAAGCCGATCGATAATTTCAATACGCATCTCGGAATCCTTAATGGGATTTCGCTTATATTCGAATCGATTCGTCTTGGAATTCAATTTGAATGTATTATGTATGTATATATACCCTGGCGCAGTCGCGAGAACATAGAAATTCGTTGTGTATGTGTATATATAAGAGCCGGAGAGCGAGATATGAGAAGGAGCGAGCTGCGAGAATCAACACGAGTGCAGGAATATTCGCCTTGCGCTAAAACATTTATCGCAACGGAGGGGAGAGAGTCGAAGTTATTTATTGGATATCGGCGATTCTCACGCTTTTTAAGAGATCCCTTGGGCGCCGACGGCTGATGCGAGTTTAATTATTGATTGGTTTCGTTAGGCCTTTAATTGAGGCATTTCTTTAATAATTCAGTTTTGTGTCGTTAATTTTTTATAGGTGGGTCTGATCGCTGCGGTGATAAGCGAATGATAAAGGCATATTTATATTTGGGTTGAATTCGCTTAGTAGCTTCGAAAGCGGAATTTATACTATTAACTCAATTGTCTGAAAATTCTTTCATAATTTTTATGTACTATTTATAATAAATATAACAAAAATATTCTCAATATAAAATTTTTTAAAGAAATTCAAGTACACGAGTTTATAAAACTAAAGTAATATATAACTTAGAAAAAGACTGTACCTATTGGTAAAATTTATTGTTTATATATTCAATTTAAAATAATCAACAAACAAAAAAGATTTAAAATTATTTTCAAAATAAGTAATAAATTTCCATCACTTTCCCCCTATTAAAAAACTTCACAAAGACAATGTAACTGTGCCGTGCCTCTTACCTCAGAGATTTGTTCCACACCCATATATTAAGTCACTTTTCAGGCTCAAACAGCCCGGAGCCACATTTTTCCGACGCCCAATAAAACTTTTAATAACCGCTCAATTAACCATCCAGTCGAATCCACTCGAAAGAAAAATATATCTCCGCGCTCCCATAATAAAGACAGATAAGCCAGGAAGTTTTCGATAAGCGAAAGTCAAGTCATCACACACCGCCCGCAACTCCAACCCCATAAAGCATAAAAATTCGCTACAGCCAACATAAATATGGTCTCAGCGAAACAGATATTTATGAGACACTCGAAACTTTCCTCCCCGCCCAGCGACAAAACTCGATCATCCCCGCGTCGATCTCCGACTTTTCCCCGTAAAACAGCCCGAAGAAGTATTACAGATAAGAAAAGGGTCGCGCAGGCAAAATACATTCGCCGAGACTCGGGATACGCGGACTTAGAAAGCCAGCCCGAGCGGGAAAAAAGAAAAGATTCGAAACTGCGCGCGAGACGCGCGTATGTTACTAATCGGAGAAAGTCCAGGAGGCCAGCGTTTCACCCGCGTGCGAGCATCTTGACCGAGTCGCGACTTTTTCTCGCTGACAAAGCCGGCCGTGTCTTTATTGTCTTGTCGTCGCGAAGATGACGTCTTCGGGAAAACAAATCGCTGGGAAAGAGCCGGATTATGCGGCGCCGATTTTCGCTCGCCGAGATGAAAGTGTCTATGCAAATAGGGCCGAGAGGCGCGCATAGTTTAAGCAAATTTCCAGCCGCGAGCGCACGACTTGCTTGGGAGAGAAAAATTGCGATCTAATGAGAGCCGTTGCTTGGCGCGCTGAGGTGGAGGTGAAAAATCGACGGTGAGCGCGGGGATATTATTCATGCGATTTTTGCGTTGACTTTCTTGTGTGTATGGAAAAGGAGTTTTCTGAACGGTGATTCTTGTTGTTTTATTGTCGTGTTTAACATTAATTTGATCTGAGTAGGGAATTACAATGAGGCTCGTAATTATTAGACTTTGAGAAAGTTAGGTTAAACTAGAAAACGTATCGTTTGTCTCGACGGATAAATCAAAATCGTCTATTTTGACTAGAAATTAAATACGATATCAGTTCTTATATACATCAAACATAAGATACTTTCCTCTGCAAACCTAGTAACCAACATTCAATTCACTCTACCCTTCACCATTAAAAATTTCAATTATACAAATTTACCTTCTCCCTGAATATCCCCTAAACGGTCCTAAAACCTGTTGAATCCGAGCAAAAAGACTCATCCATAAAAAACGCGCGGCGCACAAAACGGCCGCTATTTTCATCATGCACAGAGAGAGCCGCTCGGAGCTTGCAAGCTCCAACCTCTGACCATCGCGGCTTTACGACGCGGCTCAAAATTTTACGGGTGCCCGCAGTAAAATTTTATATAAATGCCCGATCGCAGCGCCATGCCGCCAAGAAAATCCCTAACGATATCGTCCGGCTTTCCCTGGCAATAAAGACGCATAAATATAAAACAAAACCAGCCCAGCTTGCATACCCAAACTCTCCGCTAAACAAAAATGCCCAACCTTCTTATACATACATTCATTAACCGAAACCCAAACTGATTGCTCATCCTTTCGTTTTCGCGCTTGGAAAATACCAGCTCCACGCCGGCAAATTGCCAGGCATTATACGGAGGAGATATTTACGAGCGCCGGGGATCTCGAGCCGCGAGCGAGAGGATGTTTACGATAAGAGAGAAGCTTAGGCAAATCCCAGCGGCGGACGATAGCTACTTGCTTGCGGCTCGTCTCTCATTGTTGTCGAATGGACGCCGAGAGAGCCGGGACTCTCTCTTTCTGCTGCGCTTCGATTTCGCTGTCGCTGCGAGGCTGCTCGTTTCGGGATGTTATGGCTTCTTTTCAGGATTACACAGGCAGGCTTGACAGGTTGTTGCGGGGAGTTCGAGGAAGGCTGGATGTTAATGTGAGCGGTTGGATTTGTTTGCGGAGAGAAATCGACGGTGAGTATTTTTTTTGTTTTATAGTGTTTTTTGGGATTGGGTGAAGTTTGGTCTTTTGGTGTTTGCATAAATTAGAGGTATGTTGAGGAAATGCAGTAGGTAATGTTTTATTATTTTTGTACACGGATAATTAATGAGTTATACATGTAACTGCATTAGAATGTAACTGAAGTTTCAGAAAATATTTTACTCACAATTTGTTGATTAAATGATTAGTTATTCACTTAGGATAATATTGTTTCGAGAAAGCTTAACTATGTAATTTTCATCATTTTTCAAGATACAAAGTCAAAGACGCAATTCTGCTATTAAGATGAAAGTGAGAAATATTAAATTCTGATATACGAGATGAGGGAAAGCAATATGGATTGTTCCTTATCCGGCAGATAAACAGGAAAATAATATCGCGAAATTACGAAAATCAGGTATAATGTACGTGTATCTGATACTTTGAACACATTTAAAGATTTATAGTTTGCTCTTTGACCTTGAAATAAGTTTGCCACTTTCTACTTTCAATTGCTTCGTATAATGATAGTTTGAGACACATTGTCATTTACATTTTATCGTTATGATTCTCAATTATCCAACATGATGATAGTCTTTAATACTTGAATAGGATTTCACCTGAATAAACTCAAATGATAGCAGTAACTAAAAATTAATTATAATTTTTTTACTTTTTTTAAACAATTAATGAAACAAAAATTAGCTCTCTCCATTCTCTCTCTTTCTTTCTGCTAAATCTTTTTTTGCAATGTAGGGGAGAGCAGGGCTAGTTGACACGCGGAGTTCAAATTTCAATTATAATTAACTGATTAATATTAATATTTGGTAATATTTGATATTCTATAGATAAGTCATGGCATTATAATATGTATAATGATTGGCATACACAAATCTAATTTTCTAAGGAAGATATTTAAAAAATAAAAATGTTAATTGTGTGTCAAAACTAGTCCCGCTCTCGCCTACTATAAGCAAATGCGTTTTGCAAATAATTTTAGTTTATTATTTATAGGTCAAATTATTTTAAAAGATTATATTATCATTTCTAAGTGCAATTTTCATAAGATTCTTTAGTTTTCAACTTTATGACAGCACATTAAACTTTAACAAAACAAACATAAACCAAGTAGTTTGACATTAAAAAGCATAATCACTTTCACGCTAATAGCAATATTCACGAGCAACTTCCCCTCGTCTATTTAACGCGAGATATAATCAAAAATACGCTCTCCGACAGCTAACCACTACGCGAAGCTCGGAACGACAAGTTAAACCCGTTTCCTGGTTAAATAATGACCTTGCACCCAGAATTCAAATTCCGTATTCTCGGCACACGCCCAGATACAAGACATACGCATCTAGCGCGCGAGATTCAAAAGAGAAAAAAAAAACAGCGTGATAAGACTTTGACGATCTTTAAGAAAGAGCCAAGCTTCCATATATGCTCACATATATATCCTTCAAACCCATACACGCGTACATCCGTTAATATCTTTCCTCCGAGCGTCAGATTTCTTCTGCATAGCCGCGCATACGTATAAGGCGAATGAGGGTCGCCTCGCGGTTCTGACTTCTCGCACGACTGTATAATATACGCGTAATGCAGGGAGCAATCCTGTGAAGTCGTAGATGTATCTATACCAGGGCCCACTGAGAGAGTGGCCCGCGTACTACATAAATAAACCGAACGCCGCGCGCTCTGCCACCCCTTGGATGATAAATCGATCGTTTGCAGGGCTTATCTCCTCCTTTCCTTCCCCCTTCTCTCCGTTTCTCCCTCTCTCTCTCTCTCGCGCGCGCGCGCGCTGCGTTTCTTACTCTTTCTTTTTCTTTTAACGTCTTATTTTCACGTTCACTTCTTTCCTTTCTTTATCTCTTTCCTTATTATTAGCTCGTTTCGAATATCTAGCTTACATGTTTAAATGCTTTTCGATATTTATCTAGTCCTGAATTGATTATTTTCATTTTTTAAAAATTTGTTTTTTTTTTGTGTCTAATATACAGTCACCTCTGTACCCCTGTATAAATTTTAGAGTAATAAAAGACTGGATTTTGGAGATTGAATTCTTGGCTGCCAAAGATCCTTGATGATTGGATTTCGGTGGGATTTTCTCTCACCCTTATGTAAAGTCTATACGGTATAACATAGTCCTTACGAAAAAAACATTTAAGTTGACCGTGATTTCATATAATCAACTAAAATTAAGTATCAAACAACCTTAATAATACATAAAATTTTCATTTAGCGTACGAAATATACTGTCAATTTAAATAGATTTTCATAAAGACGAAAAAATCCTTTTTTGTCCTAAAATTTCTACAGGGCTACCTATATACTATACAACAGTTTACAAAGTTTAGGTATACCTACACTATAATAAGTAAAAATAGAGATAAAAAAAAACGCCTTGTGGTATTTTCAGGATTGAACCGCTTCGAATTTTCTTTGCCAAAGCGTAGATGCACACCAAATCGCGAGTAGTCACGCGATAGACGTTACATTACTGCATGCGTGTCGATTATCGACACACGTTAACCTTGCCTTGCATGCTCTAATTTTTTTTTTTTTTTTTCATTCACTGCTGTGATGATAGACGAAACGGAAGTGATAGCATTGGATTCGATAACTAACTAGCTTTTAAACGATGATTGAGGAAATAGTTATTATTGAAGAATACAAATTTAGAGGGTGGAAACTATTAAAAAATGTAATTGGTTTCAAAATCGAATTATTACTTTTGCTTTAGAGCACATGAATTATTTGTACAAGTTTGATATATTTTACATTTAAAGCTGTTTGGAATATCAATTATTTTACAATTCATTTATTTTTCTGAAAATATAATTTTTTTGTTAAAAATACGTACATTTATTCGAAAATACATTTGATTTTGATGAAAATTTTAAACGATTTTAATTTTGTCATCAAAAGGAAAGCTCTTGACACAGTTCCGATAGAAATCCACTCGAAAAGCGTTGCGTCGAGAAAATACACAGATTTAAGCGGGGGCCGCGTGTTCAGTAACCTTCGGAACAAACGCCGCAAGACTCGAGCCCCGCACCAGCGCGGAGAATTAAAATTAATGGAGTACAGGACTAAGCGAACTCGCTTTAAATTCTCTCGTAATTTCGTAATTACGAGAAATTTCGAGACACACGGCCGGACTCCAGGTGAATTTACGTGGATACGTAATACACGAGGCAGCTTTAGCCCGCGCGCCTAAGAGAGCTTACACGTGTATGTATGCGCATAAATGCGCCAGAGGATTATATTATTGCGTTTCGGGAGTTGCGAGTGCTTTTCGAGCGGTGTGCTTATCTGAAGGCTGATAAGTTGTATAAAAGTGCGGATTGCGTCATGAAATTAATATATGGAGAGCTTTAATGTTTCGGATATTTTTATAAATTTTTTCAATACTTTTTATTGATGATTTTTAAATATATAAATAGATTAAAATATGCAGATATTTGAAAAAGATAAATTTCTTATTGAAGTTCTTTTGGTTTAGAAATTATAAATATTTAGCGAATCATAGGTAATCAGACATTGTTGCGATGTATATTTGTATAAACAATAAAGAAGTTTTCATGCCCTATGCTTGAGTAAAAAAAATCGTCTCTTAAAAAATTTAAAAAATTACATTTGAAAAAATACGTTTATTCTTCCTTGTAAAAATTAGTTTATTTTCTCATTACCAATGTAAAACTTTTATAACTTTTAATTTATAATTGTTTTCGAATATTTTATTTCTATTTCATTAAAGTGATATAGAAGTAATACGATGAATATCGTAATATTTTTCAAAAAAAAATCTTGGCTCACACCAATTTACTTCTTACATAATTACATATCTTTCCCATAACTGTTACATATGAAAAATTACTATTGCCTTGCACTTCTCTCATCACACCGCACCATGAAAAATGTATATTTTTGTTAATAATTCTAAATAGGTATGTATTTTCACACAGACACACACACACGCACAACATATACATATGTAAATATAACATTTGTAGAGGCATATAAGTTGAGCCAGTCAATTCGCAGAAACAAATATTCGTTAGTTAGTGCATATGTTTCTTGGCATTGAAAGCAGAGACTACTGGGACTAGGTGTTCAGGTTCACTCTGTTAGTACTGAAGATATCAGAAACTAAAGGAGCCTGTATTTTCTAACAGAGGACTATGTTCTCATCTGCATCAATATGATGCAGTAGTATACGGTTCAATATCACACTTACTTCTTAGTCGCGGTAGAAAAAAAAACAGAACTTTGTGAATAATTTTACATTATATAATCTATCTAATATGCGGCAAGAATCCAGAGATGGATTGCGGAACATGCAGCACAATTATCAATAAAAAACTTTTACAACATTTAGATAAATTGATCAGAGTTTATTTAATTTATAATTTATTAATAGGCATGCTTACGGTATAATTCAATTACTTAATTTAATCGAAACATAAGAACAGAGAACTTTCCAATTTTTGAAGTTACGCAACTCCTCATCGGCCTATTGGCGCGCTATTCAATTTGCGCAGTAGTCAGAGGCTCGCTCAGGCTAGACCAGGGTTTTACACGTACTAATGTGTAAGCAAAGTGGTTACAACTTATTACTATGAACCTCCAAAACCATCAAACTTTTAATGTTCATATCTTATCTCAAGTATAATCTTCAACATAAAAATTAATGTTGTCCAAAATCTTTAAAAGATTTGAAAATTATGAAAGAATATTACGAACAACACATCAGTCATCGATTTAAGTCAAACCAATCACAACTCAAATCACAGCCTTCCGCTCTCGACTCTTAAGTACAACCAAAAACTCGGAAAAAGCGCTTGGCGACGTCCGTACGTGCAGCGGCGACGCGCCGAGTTAGCGGAAAATGTAAAGTCGCTCGCAACTCTCGGCTCTCTTGGCCTCGGAAGGAGGCCACGTCAGGGGAAAAAAGCCGGAGCCGTAAGAAGGGCGCCGAAGAGGCCAGGAGAAGATGAGGAGGCCCTAAGATCCTTTATAAATTCAATGTTTCGCTCTCTTAAACTTTAAAGTGGAAAGGCAGCAATCTCAATGCCCCCCCAGGGCGGAAGCTCGCGCGCGCGCAGCTAGCTTCCAGCCGCAAGAGAAGTATGAATAATTTAGGAACACCGAGGATTAGACGCGCTCTGCGGCACCGAAGCCGTGATGTGGCTGTATGTACGGTGCGCATCGCCGTATGCAGCGCGCATCGGGAGACGCAAGTCTGCCTGCGTTTGAGGTTAAAATATTTTTGGGATTTGAGTCGAGTAGGTAAGGAGAGACGAGTTGGCTTGGTTCAAAGTATGTGTGGTGTGTGTGTGTGTGGTGTATGTGTGTGCGTGTGCGTCTGCGTGTGCGCGCGCGCGCGTGTGTGTGTAAGCTAGATAAAATGGATTTTTTTAACTTTTTCGCTCCGGGGATTTTTCCTTTAAAATTGACCTCGCATTTTAGCTGAATTTCATGATTTAAATGAATGAACTTCTTATGAGAAGTCGCCACTCGG
>UELX01004551.1:0-17301 GCA_900480035.1 Eupelmus urozonus | reverse complement strand
TAGATATACTATCCCATACATTTCTTGTTCTTGTATCTGTATCTGTTTCTGTATTTTTTAGCGTGTAACGGGCCTAACCCATCATAAAGTTCAATTCAATGTGCTTCACGCTTCAGCCAATAGGTGGCGTCTGACGATGGATCGTGTACACGTACGATTATTAGTACTGATCAAACATATAATATGAACTGTACTCGCGCGTGATCATTTCCTTGCCTCGAGGTATATTGCATAAAATGCCACCACATAGTATACCTGCAATTGAACGGGCTCCTCCTCTTGCAGCCATTAACGAACGCTTATTACAACATTTCGAATTTGCCGATGAGGAAGTTAATTTGCATTGGCGTCTTATCTGGGATGAATCAGAAGCATACAGTGATCATTTGTCTGAAAGTGAAGATGAGGAAATAGAAGATAAAGAAACAGAAGATGTTGACAGATAGACATTGGCAGTTTTGTTAATCAACTACCACATAATGTCTATTTTAAAATAAATTGTACAATTTTGAAACACAATTAAAATAAAAGTACAAATGTCCTTTTTGTACACTTAAGAAAATAAACGGTTTGCTATATTATTGAAATAACCGTACAAATCGTAGAATGCCTCGAGAACCTCGCTATAAAATTTTTTGCGTGTTTGGAAAAAATATGTCTAAGATGGGAGAAATTCGACTGCCATCAAATTTTAAAATAAGTATGTCTTTTAATAATTTTATAATCTATAAAAATAAACTTTTTTTATCAATATTGACTTAAAATTAAATTAAAAATTTTATTAATAAAATTGCATGATAATGAATATTTTTTTTATACATTCTCGAGATCACATGCTAAAATTAAAAATATGATTCGCATAGATTATGTTGAAAGTACAAAAAGATTTTGCGAGTTTTACAATCTAATAAATTACCTTTTAATTGTAAATATCAAATAAATATAAATTTATTTTTATAAATTTAATAAGCTTGATAAAATTTTTTTGCGAAAAATGGAATAAAATGTTAATATTTCGTTTAATACTGTCTCTGATTAGAAGAAATGAAGAAAGAAAGAAAGTATCGTGTCTACCCTTATAAAATTGTCTTAATTATGGTTTTATCTTAGATATAATATACATTTTGGTAACATTTAAAACAAGTTCTTATAAATTTTATGACAGAAAATAATAGAAAATAAATTGAATATAGACATGAATTTGATTAAAAACAAATCAAACAAAATGAATTAAAAAATTAATGTTTCCAAAATGCTAATCAGCTAAATAAATATAGAATTATACTAGTAAAAAGTTCATAAATTCAAACAAATTCTCTGAGTAATTGATCATTGCAGCAAAATAAAGTACAAAATTATAAAGATTTTAATGTACTTTGCAGTACTATTGAAAGACCGAAGCCAATTGATATCTAAAACTTTAGTTATAAGATTCTAATAAGATTAAAAATAAAGCTTTGACTTTAATAATTGTAATTTGTCACGATGTCTTGAAAACTTGAAAATATTTTAACCATAAGAATTCATGAAAAACATATATATCAAAACCTTAATAATCATTACATCCTATGGAGTTCAATTTTTTTACGACGATTACAATATTTCTCACCTCACAAATCATTCAAAACATTTACAACCCCCGCATAATAAATTAATCAAATCGTCCAAAAAATATCACCCCGCCGTGAAACTTCTAAACACAAATAACTCATTTAAAAACAGAACAATATACATCACGCTCCATTCCACTAAACCAGCGCTAAACCATCCCACCATCCGCCTCGCATCAGCCATAACGAAATTCCAGCTAAATTCATCAATTGGCCGTCAATCACTCAAACCCAAAGCGGCCAGCTCAAATCAATAAGCAGAGCAGTCGCAAAAGAAACTAGTCTTCGCGGAACATCGCGCGCATAATCATCTCCTCGCTCGAAATGCGCTCGGCAGAGAAAGCGATAAACGAGGCATTTCACGTGTCGCTCGTGGGGCCAAAGTCAATCACGCGCTCAGCCGATAATGAACGCGCCCCGAGGGCTAAAGTAGAGCCGCGCGCAAAGTCACGAGCACGCGTATGCGTTTAGCCTGAAGGGCAGCGACGCGTCTGAGACTGATGGATGCAATTACGCGGGATATGCGAGCGAGCGCGTCCTTCACGCGAGCTGGAAAATGTTTATTAATAAAAAAGGGGAAAATGGAAACGGCGAGGCGGCTGCTTTTTCGGACGAGGGTTGGATTGATTATTTTTCTTTTTCGGAAGGCAATTGGCTGGATTCGCGAGGTTGTAATTGCGCGGAAACTATGTTGTTAGTGGAGTGTAAGTGTGTCGGCGTTAATTGCGGGAAATTGAGTAATAACCGCAACAAAAAGGTATCGGCTTTTCGAGTTTTTTTCGGCCGATTTCCGTGGATTCGGTGCTCGCTAATTTAGTTGTTTGTTTAACGACTGCGGTTTTTACTTCGTTGGTGTACTGGTAGATGCAAATAATCGGTATTTTCTCGCGCGCGTAATCTGTGCAAATAAATAATTGAGCCGGCTACTGGAGTCAGACGAATTATTAGCTTTCAAGGTGTTCTAAAAGCAAAAGACGATGAATTAAAAATGTCCCCTATTAAGAGACTTCTCAGAACTCAAATGCCACATTTTAGTACTTTAAATTATAGTAATTATCCGAAAGGCATCGTAATGACTTCTCGAATCATAATTTACGCTGCTTTATCAAGCCACAAAATGGATCGCTAATTCAATTACAGGAATAATTCATGCAACGATAATTTCACAAAACGAGCGCCGACTCCTCCTGCACAAATGAAATCCCACCGACCCGCAAAAAAGCAAAGCCGCAGGAAACGTTAACGCAAACTTCCGGCCAATAGGACAAATGCGCGCCGCTCGCGCGAATCGAAGAGAAAGAGGGTGGAAGAAAAAAGGCCGGGAGAGCAGAAGGCGAAGGGGCTAAGTAGAAGAACGAGGCGAAGCTCTCTTTGTATTAGTTCGAGAACGTGGTTCTTTTTAAAGGGGGTCGAATCGAGCAGCAGCAGCGTCTGCCGAGCGGTTAAGTGGACGTCGTTGGCTTAACCCACTTTTTTTCGGACGATTCGGCTTACGTAAGGCGTTACACATATACAGCAGCCCGGGCACAACGAGTGGCACTCTTTCTTTCGCGTTGACGCGCCCGCGGGTTTTATGCCTCGACGGTGAAACGTAAGGCGCATGATAAGGGCCGGCTCGGGCTCTTTTTGCGGACCGATGACCCTTTTCCACTTAAAACTGATAGCTCGCTCGTTTTGTCCTCTAGGGTTGGGCGGCTTGATGGAGTAACGACAAACAGCTTGGGCTTTTTTTTCGATCGGGCTTTTGTTGGGGGTGGTGTTATTGTGTAGAGAGGAAAATTGGGTTATTTAAGTTTGGTGAGTGCATACTGATTAAGTAGTATGAACGGGGATTGTTGTTATTCAAAACTGGATAAAAATGTCTGAATATTGTTGATAATTAATATCTTTTTGATTATTTGTTTTAGTGTATGACGTTAAATCTCTACTTAAACAATATTGATATAGAAGATGTCCCACTCAAGTTTATTACGAAATTTACATAAAACTGCTGAACTACAAATAAACACTAAAAAGAATTGAATCATAATTTTCCGCTATTATCCAATAACCTCTCAGCAATAATATAAGATACTTTATTTCAAATCGCGATTTAAGCATTACTAAAAGAACTATAACACAATTTTAAGATCGCTATCCCGAGATTTATCGAACGATTAAGACCATAAAAAACGGGAGCAAGGGAAGTGGGAGACGGGCTGCTAACTTTAACGCCGGGGCTCGAGCGTCAAAAAATTTTTGCAGAACCGCGCGCCTTTTACGAACCGTGCACTTTACGAACTGTAAAGATTTTGACGACCTTGCCGGCCGTCAATAGTAATCTTCGCCTGCGTCGGCGCGCGCCGCTGGCCCCTGCCCTAGCTCCGCTCCGCGCGGCGAATTAATCGCTTTTTACAGCGAAACTAACGACCCGCAAGTTTATAAAAGTTCCGCAGTTCGTTAAAACCTTAATTCCGCGCTGCGAGCGCTCTCTTTCTCGCTCGCCGAAATTCAGCTTCGGAGTCGGCTGGCTGGGAGAAATCTGGCTCGCTTTTCTCGGGGGGTGGAACTGCTATCTTCTTACCTGGAATGAGAAGAATAGTTTGGATTAAGATATTGTCGGAGGGGGGAGTGAGGAATGGGATGATTAGAGATGAGGTTTAGTCATGATTGTGAAAGGGTAGATGAGGTATGTTTAAAGATTGCATTAATTTGGGCTCTTATTGCTAATATCGTTTTGAGTTTTCTGTTATAGAACTGTATTAATTGTATTAATAAAAGATTTTTATAGATAAAAATTAAGCTTATATGAACAAACTTATATTCTAAATTCGTTTACTAGTCTTCAGGCAATCAGTCCACTTAAATTTTAAGAACAAAGTTTGCAAATCGCAAACTCTGGCTAATACCGAATTCCCCATATGAAATCGTAACTCGCGCCCCCCGTTTTTCAAGTTTAAATTACATTTCCCATCCGCGCGAATCGAGTAAAATATTTTATTAATTAAGTTCGGTAAAAATCTTGAAAACAGGTTTCAGCGCAGTATACTCGCTCCCCCCCCCCCTTCTTCGTAATCAACCGAGCCCATTCACTTCCCCCCCGTATAACTGTAAACCCATCGAGCGATTTTATTCAATAAATACATAAAGTTTAAAAGCAAAACGCAATCAATATCGGCAACGAGGGCCGGGCAAAGCGCGCCGGGTAAACGCTATTAGAGGGGGATTCATCAGCGACATATAACTGCTGGCAAACTCATCAAACTAATGAACTCGTACGAAATGGCGCGTAAATCCAAACAGCCTCGAATATACATCGACTATCAAAAAGCATCGCATCATTTCGTCCTAAATCGAATGAAAAATAAAAAAAATAACGCGCCTTCTAAACTGCGTTACAGCTGGGCATCTTATCGGCGCGTTTTCACGCCGAGCTCATAAGAAAGAAGCGCACTTCCGGCTGTAGGGCCGTTTTCTCAAAACACTCGTTTTGGATTTACGCCCGGCTCTTTTCCGAGAGTCAAAAGAGGGCTGGAAGCAGAAATAAAGAAAGTCAGAGAGCACGAGAGCTTCTTCCGCGGTAGCTCGGCCAGAGATATTCCAGCGAAGTTAACGCCCACTTTACTGTCCGTGTCGGGCCGTGCGATAAATTCTATCGAGTTTTCTCTCCGCGCTATCTTTCGCTAATGAAGGAAAACTAGAGAGAGGATGGAAATATAAAGTCGCGGAGAGCCGCCGGAATTCCATGCATAAGCGGCGTCATAAAAGTGTATGAAGGGGGATGTGTATACTGTTGTAGGGGATAGAAGCGCAGGAATTTCGTCTCAATTGCGCGCTATCTTGTAGCTGTGTATATGATTATTGTAAGGGGGATTTGAGGTGGAAAAAAGGAGGTTTAATTGAATGGACGAGGAGGATGGTTGGGTTAGGGATGTAATGAGAGCTGAGTTACGCTGATTGCGAGATCGGTGGCTGATTTTATTTGCTTTGAGGATGGGATTGATTAGAGGCGTTCGAGTTTTTAATTGTGAGCTTTTAAGAATACTGGGGATGTTAACAAGCTGGGATACTGAGCGGTTTGAAATGGGATAAAATAGGTTTTACATCCTTATATGCGCAGGTCGTTAATTTAATTTTAAAAACTGTAGCCAATGTGTAGTTATGAAGCTATACTTGTATACATTTTGTAAGTGAGACATCGAGAATTATTCTTTTTATAAAGATAAATTTGCAAAGCCGTATCAGAAAATCTAAATGCATGAAAATTTGTTAATTATAAAATTTAATCCACACATGATAAGCACTCCCTAATTTTAACAAAATTATTAAAAATCAATACAAAATCAAACACCCAAGCTCAAAACATACTAAAACCTCATTCCATACAACCCACCACATCCAACTCTCACCGTCTTATTAAAACATCCACCATCCAACCCCCAAAAAAAAAACCAAACGCCAAGAAATAAAAACACCTCCTTCTCTCTCGCCGCTCGGATAAACTCGAGGTTCGCGCGCCGAGCAAAGCGATAGCAACCTGGCAAACAACTCGGAACTATAAGAAAGCCGTCCGCGAAAGCCTCGGCGCGCTGTGGGACGTGAAAGGACGAAAAGAAGATAAGAGGACAGGATCCGCGAGATCAGCGCGGGAGAAAACTGCGATGAACTCGCGGCTCTCGCTTATATCCCCCCCGCAGCAGCTCGCGCACACAAAACGAGATCTGCGGACGAGTGCCGCGACGAGACACCCCTTTTATAGCCGAGCTAAACTACTTAGCACGCCTCCCACAACAGCGCTTAATGCCGACGTGTTGTCCATCTTCGCCCGAGCCGCTTTTTACTTTCTCGACCCGTGGCTTCTTCTTTTAGCTACGCGGTACGAGTATGTTTCTCTCGCGTGGCTATATGTGAGATCGAGGTTTGTCGAAAAAGCGATCCGTCCGGTGGTCGTGGTTTATGGTCGGGTTCGACCGGTTGGATTTTGAATGGGAGACTGAATAGCTGTGGATATGTGAGTATAGTGCGCGGTTTGTTGAAAAAGTCTTGATGGGATAATTGTTGTTGGGTGAAAAAATATTGACGATGTCTTTGGATTGATGAAGTGACGCCGATTTCGAGAGCGTTTATTGTTGGCGCATACGGTAATGTTCTATTGTCGGTAATAAATTGCCAATTAGCCCAGTATTTGAGTGGAAAAAAATTAATAGGGATAAGGCGTAATTGATGACTGATTAATTTTCTTATTAATAGCCAGTTACGAGCGACCGCAATGATAAAAGCGAAGTGGAGCAGATATGAAGAATTATGGATACCTTCGTGGTCGAAGGAGAAAGGGGATTGCCTTTTCGAACTATCGCAATGTTATCTTAATTGTCAGAATCACGCGGTACAATCAAATCTGAGAAGGTTATTAGTTTTGTCCTTATTATCAGAGCCCGTAATTAAACAAACGATAAAAATATCTTTTCACTACTTTCAAACGATCTTTGAATCAGCCTCTAACTAAGATGTTTTAAGTTTATCTATAATCATCGCTGTCGGGATAATAAGATGGGAATAAAACTCAAAACACTAAAAATATATAAACATCAACAAACATCAGCTTAACATTTACGTCACAACTCTGCCACCGCACAAAAGTTACAAAAAATCCGCACAAACCAAAAACCATCAACCTCCTCCAAAACCATAACTCCCCCATCCCATAAACAAAACCCGAATCCCAACCTGATTCTCACGAGTCAGCTCCCGAGAAACTCTCCCAGCAGTCCGAATAAAAACCGATCTCTTACATAAATATTTTCCGTACGTACTCGCGTGACACCAGCCCCCGGTCCCATGCGTGTAATCATAACCGGGCCGCCTAATGGCGCTCTTTTCGAGACAGATTCGGGAGGTCCGCCGTCCTCTTTTTTCCTGCACTCGCACATATGTCCTCGCGCGGTACATTCGACTCTTTTACGTCTCGCACATGTGCGAGCGCCTCGAGGCTACGCGATGCAGTTTTATCACGTACCGACGCTGAAACATCGTATTTGGGGGAGACGGTTTCTCTGCCGTCGTGGTCGCTTCTTCTGTCGGCTTGGGACGACGGCTTTTGGGCTGCGTGAATGGGAGCTGCGAGGATATGGTTTTGGTAAATAGGACGTGTTTTGCGGGGAGATTGTGGAGTGTTGGGTTGATGTTGCGGATGGCTTGAGAAGATATTTTTTTTTTAATGAATTATTTACAATTTTTTACTTAAAAGAAAAAAATGCCAAAAAAGTAATTGAGTAAGGGGAGATTGTTGTTGCGAAGCGTACATAAAAAATAAAGTTTTATCAGAAAAATAGAAACAAGTTACTTAAAATTCTCTTCGTCATAGGGCAAGATAAGGAAAATTTCGTAAAGTTTATCCCCAAATTTAAATAATTTGAATAAATGTATTATACATTCAGATAAAGATTTACTAATTTCTCGAAATAACCGAGAACTTTACAAATTAAAATGCAAAAAAGTTTGCCCAATTTTTTATTCAGACTATTTTTGGTAACATTATACCGTGAGAGGGCTCGCCATCTATCTCTCTTTTCTATCTCGTCGATTAGAGGGAGTTTTTGCCGCCTTAGGTGAAATCACGAACGGAGTTACGAGGGCCACGTAACCTCGAAGATGAAGCTTATCGTTATCTTGCGATGGACCTCTTTTCTCTCTTTATGGAACATTTGTCTTTTTCCTTTTTGTCTTTTTGAGGCTAAGCGCGTAGGAAATTAAAATTTCTTTTATGTGAAATACTTGATATTTTGTTGATGGAAAATGTTACTTTAAATACATATATACATACTTTCGTGTTAACATTTGAAAGATTTAATTAGTTCCATTAATATGGAAACTTTTTATACACAAAGAAACCTTTTTTCGTTATATTTGCAGATATATGCACGCAAGAGTGCATATGTTAATTAAAATAATTAATTATATTAAATTTTATATATGCACATTTTTCATCTTTTATGTGAATATGGAGAGACATGCAAAATTATATAATAATTTAAGTAATATGATTCTGCATGTATACATGTATACACTTTCAAGTGCTCGATTCCATTTACCTACGCTGTATTACTTATATTACGTTATAAAATTAAATTTAGAATAATTTTAAGTTTATTACTTTTTAATAACATTGTAAACAAACAGTTCTTTGTTTTGAAGAAGATATTTTGTTTATGAAATAAAATTTAATTTAATATGATTATAAAATTTTAACTTATTAGCAAACTTTGTGTGCACGATTTGTTCTCTCAATTTCTTGTGTAATTATGATTCTAAAGAACTCTTACGAATATTTTTAACTTTATACGAGAATTTTTCTTTCGTTAATATTCGTTTTACAAAATATAGAAATATCTAAAAAAACTACAAGTTATAGTAAATTTTCACTTTAAAGTTACGATTAGTATCAAAACTGTAAAACAAACAGCAAAATAATTAAAAATTCTAAAAAGTAATTTATTATTTTCTTAAATTTTGGCATTTTTTAAAACGTATATTAAAAACAATAAAATTGTTTCTTTAAATTACAGCATTCGACTACCACATTCTTAACAGCGTCGATAATAATAATAAATATTGTACATTATAAATTCATTTTTTCTCATTTACAAAATTTAAATTTTGTACCTTTTTAGCAATTACCTAATCAAAACTATCTTATCGTATAGACACTTTTCATGCTACTATAATTTTACAAAATACTAAAACACACCAAAACATATTTTACTCAAACGCTACAAACTTAAATTCCAAATCTCTCCCAAATCCCTTCCCAAAAATAAACTCCAACAATCGCTAATCTACAATCTCAAGCCAACCCACCCAAAATCCACCCGACAATTCGTCAAAACCCTCGAAGCACCACCGCAGCCCCTAAAAAACCAGCCGTCACATCACCCCGTAATCCCCCATCCTTCTCAAACCTCCCCACCCTCCAACAGCCTCCTCCGCTGTCTTCACCTTATCACCAACCCTTCCGCTCGCTCTCTAAGCGCATCCTTCCCGCGGAAAGCCCCAACCAGCTCCAAAAAACGCAGCCCCCCCAACCTTTTTCCACATCCGCGAAATCCGTCGAACTTCCGGAACTTTCGTCAGAAGCCAGTCCGCCAAGACTCTCTTATCTCCAGCGCGTTACGCCCGGAGGTAAAGCCCGCGGCCCCCTACACGTGTAAAACGGAAACAGCGACGCGGAAGGTGCCGTTCCGCCGGGCTCTCTCCCGTCGTATAACTCGCTCTCTCCCTCCGGGGCGTAAACTGGTTCGTAAAACGCCGTAAAGGAGCTGCGCAGCGCACTTGTACGGATTCCGCTGTCATGCAGGAGTAATGCGCCCGTTAACGGCCAGCTACCTCCACGGGAGAGACCTGCAGCTTTCTTCGGCCGCGCGCGTCTTTTTCTACGAGATGCTCCGCGCCGCGAAGGTCCATTATGACAGAGGGAGGGGGGAGGGATGCATTGACGACGCGGGCATAAAGATCGCATCGAGTATGCATTGTCAGGAGGGGTAGCTGCGCGCGCAGTTCGCGAATATTGATTATGTTGCGTGCGCAAGCTGCGCTCCGAGTGCGTATGTGTGTATGCGTTTTCGTAAGAGCGGAGGGCTTTGAAAGTTTAGCGCGCGCTGCGGGAGGCTGCTTCGTGACGGAAATAAAAGTGGGATCTTTGAGTGCGGGGATTTGGGTTTGTTGTGATGCGGAGCGGCTGCGCTGGGAATTGGGGAAATCGGGCCTGGTTTTATGATGTTCGGGGCGGTTTGATGGTTGATGGTTTGGAGATTAATTTTGATTAGGGAGCGCGGAATGGCGTGCGCGGAGCTGTTAATATTAAAAGGGGTATGTATAATAGAATCTAAATTCATTGTTGCTTTTGCGAGGGAATAATTCACGGCGCTAATGAAGGCAATTAATTCGTCTTTCATCGCAATCAACGTATAGCGGTAAACTTATATGGTGAATCAGGATTGTTTATTGATGCGGCTTGCAAATGTACAACTATGAATAATTTCTAGTCTTTGATGGCAGTCCATTAAAATGGAATTCGCATTTCGAACTCGCGGACGAATATAGAATATAAATTATTTAGAGATCAATAATTGTAATTCAAGCGGAAAAGATTTCTTTAAAAAAGTTGGGAATATTGAATCATCTTATCTCGAAAGTCGATTTATAGCAACAATACGTAACATAATGTATTTCTGAAATGTGAGATCAAAGTAATTTACTACATTCGATATCGCTAAATTTATTAAGCAATGCCCCTCTGCCCTTACATCTTTTTCCCTCAATTTTGACCATATATATCTTCTTTGCTCGTAATAATTTTCAGGCATTGGAAGCATAAATCTCGCTTGACGATCGATAAATTTTTTCAAAAATTTTCCTTCGTAATACTCAAATGTAACCAGAGCTCTTACGGAAATGGGCGAGTGTGGGCGCCGAAAATCTTCCGTGCTACTTTTAAATTTTTTTAGGGCTTCTACTAATGCTTAGCCAGCAGCATCGCTTGAAGAGTACTAAATTATAACCGGAAAGTATTTTCGTAAGTACCATTTCTTCCAATTAAAAAAGAAGTACGTTAAAATTAGAAAGTTTTCTCATTAATCTTTCGAAGAGTGTTGCAGGAATCATCAATTTTGTTTATATAGAAATGCAGTTGATTTTTTTCTAAAACAATTTCATCGTAGACCTAGTTTTTATTTCCCAAAGTTAAAAAATATTAATCCTCAAAGCGTTTTGATGATTTAAATTATAAAATGTATCAATCCTTTTTAGCTAACCACTTCAATCCTCAAACAAGAATTACCCATCTCATTTACAAAGATCAACACTCTCCAAAGAAATAAAGACCTCTCATCCAACCCACACCAACCGCTAACCAGCAGCTCCGCCTATCCCCGATCCACACCGTAACCGTCAATGATCCAGCAGCGGAATTCGTCACGCACCGGTCCCCCTACCAAAACAAACGTCCGCCGCAGGAAGTGACCACATGCCCCGAGGCCAAGACGAAAAAGGAAGGAGGCGAGGAAAATGACAACAAGCCTCGCGCCGCTCTCGGCTACGGAAGATGAGGGCGATCGCATTAATTCGGCCCGGCCATAATTCGTCTTCCCTCAGGAGCACTCGAAGCTCTGGCTTGAGGGAACACTGGGAGCGCGTGGCCGAGCATGTGTGTGCGAGCGTACGGACAAAAGGCGGGGAGCGTGGGTTATGCGCCTGGGGAGACGGATGACTAAATATCGGTCGGTGCATTATGCGCGCCGCATGACGGAAAGTGGGTCGGCTGATTTTTCTCGCTGCGGTTTTTGCTCCGAGGATTTGATGACTGCGTACGGGGATTATGATGGAAAATTGTGCGTGGTTTTAATGCGTTTGGTGAAAGTAATTGAGTGATGTAAATATTGTAAATGTAATTTATTGCGTTTGATATTTTTTAATAAGTAGGGAGCGAGGCGTAAACCAGTTGGCGTTTTTACGGTGGTTAAAGCTATAATAGATATTTACTATTTATAGCTACGGTAGCTGGGATAAATAGCTCGCGCTCTGTTAAATCTTCACACTTTATCTCCTGCGAGCTTGCCACACAGCAATTTGCATTTTTTCTATTTCCTCCTATTTATTATCGAGGCATTAAGGAAATCAAACGGATTAAAATATGTTGTTCATAATGACAGCAAATTTACAACGCTTAATGATGCTCATCATTTTCTAAAACTTTCAAGCAAATGAATTTCTTTTCAAATAAATCACACGTCCCGACAACTCGCAGCCCATCCTTATTTCATCAATTTCTTTTTTGCAACAAGTCACACGCTACATAAACGAACACTTCAAAATATCACAACTCCTCGCAGACTAAACAACAATTACACCAGCAGGAAGTCCCCGCAAACTCAATCCAAACAAACTCCCCCCCAAAAAAGACCTCCTCGCGAATACCGCCAACACCGACGAAAATCAAGCGCCACAAAAAATCCCCCCCAAAAAAGCTCCCTCCTATCCTCCCCCGCCTAAATAAATAATTCTCGGCGAGCGCGTAAACAGCGACGCGTGATGATGCTCCCGTCGCGCACATGTTTTCTCTTTCCCCCAAGGCGGCTTCTCGTCCCCCGCTCGCCGAGAAGGAGCTGCACTTGCGCGGCCAGTCTCCCGCAAAGAAACACGTGCAAGGCACGCCGCGATGCGCTCGAAAAGGCAGCGACGAGCGAGCTCTTGCGTGCCGAGTGTCTTTGGCTCGAGGATTTCATATATGTAATTTTTGAGATGCTGCGAGATGGCCGTCGGGAAGTTTTTTTATGGAGGTGCGGTAAAAGGAAAGTTTAATTGTTAATGTTTGGCTGATGGTGTTGTTGTTTTCGGGGGAAAGTTTGTTTAGTTGTTTGAATGATTATGCGCTGAGCAAATTCGGATGGTCTTTGTGGAGTAAGGTTGAAAAAGCTTGTTTGCAAAGTTTTTGCTTGGGCTATTTTCGTTTGCTGTTTTTTATAATTAGCCTGACATTTCTAATTTAGTTGAGTAATGATCGCATTATAAAACTAGTCTGATGTGTAGAATATTTCATGTACTTTAATGTGTTTAAAATTTAAAACATAGAGCAAAGTTTTATTAGTTTTATTTCTCCAAATCTATCATATATGATGATACAATAAATATTGATAAGTAAACAACATTAATAAATACTGCAGTTACGTAAATATATCATATTTGCTACCTTGAAACTACATTAGTTGATATCAATTTATAACATCTCAAAAACACTTAATTTTCAACTCTAAAACATTATTTTCTATTACCAACCGCAATTTTCTAATGGCAAACTACTGATTAAGCGTAGTTATAAAGTGGACTTCCAGCGCTGACAGATCGCTCATTACTAAAATAAATACCCCGAGGTCTATCTTATAAAAATCACCAGGTGTCGTCAATACAAAAAACAAATAAGCGAGTATCAAGTTGCAGTGATACATCTCTCCCCTCGCCGCGTTTACTCTCATCACTCTCGCTTTTCGCCAGCGCAACCAGCCCCTGGAATTCGCAAAAGAACAACGCCAAAATTAATCCATCAATACCCTCTAAATACAACCTGACAGCAACCAGCGAAATACAAACATTTACCTATCGAAATCAATCAGTGTACACTTCTCGCACTTTTCCTTTTACTCCCCAACATAGCCCCATGCCAACTGGCAAGAGAGACGACTTATAGCCGCGAGTATCCATCCTCACACTTATAGTGTCTCTGTGTATACTTTTAGGCCCCGCGGGGCTAAAGCGTCGACGCGACTTTTCTGCGGCTCGATTAATCAATTTGCAACCGCGCGCCGCCGATGACCGCCCGCCAGATAAACGCCGGTGATGGACGACGCATAAATATAAAGCGCGGATTAGGCGACCGCTGTGTGTATGCCTACGACTTAATCGGATTATTCGACGATCAACCGGCCGGGGATTTATACTGTAAAATGAACTGGCGGGGATCGTTTGTTGTAGTGGGAAAAATGCAGTTTCAGCGGGTGGTGGATTGGTGAGTACTTTTGCCGCGTGCGGTGTGAACAATGCCGGGATGATATTGGGGAAATATTGGGTTTGTGAAGAGTTACGGTAGGATGTGTTATTTTATTGAATATGGTTTGTTTAGATTTTTGATACGAGATTTTTATATTGGTTATAGCCTGGTAGAAATTTAACCATTTAAAATAGCTGGAGGCCAAGAAATAGCTAGCTTTTACCTATTTCCTACCCTGAAAGGTATTAACTAGCCATCAAATGGTACTCATTCCTACTGGGGTAAGTATAAATTATAAATATGTAACATATTTTTGTATCTATATATTCGAATGATATTTTAAACAATTTTTTTAATAGCTCTTTAATAAAAATGAAATTAAAACTGCTATAATTGAAATTATAAGTTTTATAGCTTCAAAAAAGTACTTCAATGATGTCATTGTTTAGAACTATAACAAATTTCGACATAAGATACATTTTTTCACAAAGCTTAGGAGTAAGAAATCTTTCGTTTCGTTAGTGCTATTAAAAGTTCGAGGACAAGAGTGAAAAAGCGCTAAGAACACGTGTTTACAGGGACGCTAAAGACTAGACGACGAGAGTTTTTGTAAGAACACACGTGCAGTGCATACTGGTCACTTAAAAAAATCGGAGCAGTTTGGAATAATATTTCTTTGAATTAAAGCTATACTTCCGCAGAAAAGTATTAATCTAATATACTAGTAAACTTTATATAAAAAATTAATAATGTAATTAAAATATTTTTCACAACCATTTGTTACCTAATATCCCACGTTTAAATCTTTATTTAATATGTTTAATCCATATAATTTAAACACTAAAACAAAAACGCAAAATATTTGCCAATAAAAAAACCTTATTCAACTATTTTAACATGTTTTTAAAACATTCCAATCATACATACATTTTTTATTCGCGCACGCGTCCGCCTCTAAAACAATCCCATCTGCCCCAGAACAATTGCTCCCATCCCAACCAAGGCCAGAAAACAATATACACCCAAAAGCTCGACCGACAAACCGACTCTAACCGAGCCAATCAAGCTCCATAACGACCTGACTCACTCGTAACCGAGCCGCTCGTTCTCAGAAAATCAGCGCGCGAAGACGCGCCGGCTCTTTAATCGGCCGTCAGCCATGCAGGATTCGCAATATTGTAATCAGTGCGGGGCGAAAGCCAGAGAGACGGTTCGACGGGTCAATTGCCGGGACAATCGAAAGACTGGCAATCGAATTAGTCCGATCCAATTGCTCGGACTACAGCCTCTGAGCGCGCGCCAGCGGCGAGCCTCGAATTACCCTGGCCCGCTGGGCTTGTCGTCTTTTTGTCGCTTTCTTAGTTTCCTTTATAGGAGCGCGCTGGTTTCTTGGAGGCGCCGGACCGGAGGCGATTCGCTTATTGATTTATCGGGGATGTATCGGCCTGAAAACGGGCTTTCTTAATTGAATTATGCAGAGGAGCTCTGGTTTTAATTGAGTTCCGGCTTTTTTAGCGGGGAGAAAGGTTTCTATTGCGGAGCTGACGGTTTTAGAATAATGGGAAAAGCTAGCGGTACTGTTAGGTGGCGTTTTTTTGTGCTTGAGAAAGATTTTTCTAATTGGATTATGAATGTGCGATAGGGACGTGTGGTCTATTTCGAGCTTTATTTCTAGATCTATTTCAATTAACTTAGAAGTATAAAAAAATATTTTATGGTGTGCCTATTTTGAATAAAGTAATGCATGTATCCAATTGAATGTGTTTATTGGATTTCTGATATGACCTGAAATACTGCAATAAATCTTTTACACAATTATAAAACGTATACGCTGTGAAATTCCCTCATTAATATAAACAAAGTTACAAAAGTACCCGTATGACTAAAGCCGAACTTACTAACCGCTTACAAAATACCAACCATCCAGCCGAAAAGCACAAAAACCCAAAACAAAGTGCCCACCATCACTCCCACTAAAACACTCTCTTATAAAACTATCGCATAATCTCCACCATTACCATAACTCACATCCCCACCGACAAAAAAATAATAAAGCCCTCTCTATCCCTCCCCTCCCAGAAAACTCATGTACACCCACGCATTTACAAACCACTCGAAAGCTTCCCGCCTTAAACAAAGTCTATGGCTCAGCAGGTCAGGGCAAAAAAAAAAACCCAAGTCCCACACAAAAAGGTCCCGCCTTGAAGCGCATCGCAGCGGCACTACCGATAATAGGAAAGCCACTCGCTCCTTGAGAAAGCTCCTCGAGAGTACATCAATCTCCTGGCGGGCTGAAGGGCAGCGCGATCCCCGCGGAAAAGTCGGCGGGAAAAAAACGTGCACTTGTCCGCGAGTGCATTTTTCAATCTTGGATATACACGCGTCGTGCTGAGCTGCTCTCGTGGGGAAAAGCCGGCGGCTTATCTCGCTGCTGCACTCGGCGAGGGTAGGGCCCGTATTATCGGTTTAATGAGTTATTAACGCGGCGGCCGGCATCCAAATTGGCCGGCCACTTAAACTTTCTCTCTCGGCGCGACAATTGACATTGCCAGTTGACCCAAGCGGCGCCTGTGAGGCTGACATGAAGGCAAGCGCGTGCGGGATGAGTTAATGTGACGGAGAGACGGTGGCTCTTTTGTCTTTTGATTTTGTACTGGCTTGCGAGATCGGGCTTGTTTTGAAGGTTGGTAGTGGGTGCTTTTTTTGGTTTTTGGGATGTTGTTGGGTGCTGGCTTGGTTTTGGGTTGGCTGGCGTTGGTGGTTTAGATGGGATGACTCATGAGGATGAAGGTTGCTTGAGATGATTTTGCGTAAGAGTTAAAAATAAAAAGAAATACTAGTATTTTGTTAAATTTGTATGATGATTTGATTATTATTATATAAATAATAAGTTTTTCAACTTCTTATATTATAAGTAAAAGTTATAAATATTTGTTAAAATTATAAGATTTTCTAATCTTATTGAGTAATTTAGAGGTAAAATAAAAAATCAAATTTGTCATGTTGATAAAGATTTTTTAAATATCGTTTTAAAGAGATAAACTGAAATTATGAATTATTTATCGGATAGATTTTAGATTTTAGGTAACATACTCCAGCCAGACTAAACACCATCGAAAGAATCATTTTTGCAAGAGAAAGAAATGCAGCGACAGACACATTCACAACTGCAAG
>UELX01004550.1:0-17304 GCA_900480035.1 Eupelmus urozonus | reverse complement strand
TTTAAACACTTTTATTTTATAAACCACACCTTTCACCTTTATCAACTTATCGAATTAGTCAAACACAAATTTATTTTTGATTCACGTATGCGTAAAATATCTTTTACGCATTTTCAAAAATGCGTACAATGCTATTTTACACACACGGAATGAAAAAATTTTGTTCGACACGCGTGTGAAAATTTAATCTCGACTCAGGCGATTACCACCCTCGCTGCGCTCGGGCGGTAAACACGCCCTCGTGCGAGAATAAACTTTTTCACACTTGTATCGAAAACTACTATTTGTTTTAAAAAATTATTCAGTCATGTTAAAAATTTTTCATATTTATAATATAATTTTTTAATTAAAGTTAAAAATGTTAATTTTTCTATAAGAGCCTATGTTAAATTTTTTTATTTTCAACAATTTTTTTCTTTTCTAATTTCTAATTGGTCGATGACCCCCATAAAAAATTATTGCAATAGAATACTCAAAACTCATACTTCCAGTGATATTTTTTTCGTTTACTTTCTTGTTATTTTTTCTATCATGGCGCAGCCACCACAACTGCAGCAGCTTATATTTTTATGTTAGAATATTCGCTACTTTAAGTTGCACTATTATTACAATATGTTCTAGAACATTGATTACAAAAATTAAACTTATCCTAAGCATTGCTAGAAGCAAACAGTTACAGTAAATAGGTTACAAAAAAAATTGAATTAAAAAAAAAGAAAATATTAATCGATTGATTATTTAATCAAGAAGATTTTTTAAAATAAGACTGTGCGAAGGAAATTTCCTTCATAAAAGCAAATCGAAAACAGTTTCCAATATCATAATCGTCAATTCGGAAATATTGCTAAAATAACTCGCAAGCAAGTCTACATTTACAGTAGCCCTTTCTGGCAAGTGTCCAACGCTCCGCTAGCTCGACTAGACAGAGTACCGAAAAAAATTTACGATCCCGAACGCTTGCACTAGCAAAATCGCATAAGCACGCCCACACGCACACACACAGCGAGACGAACTGAATCATCCCGAAAAACGCAGGGAATCTCTCGCTTTTGCTCCTTTACCAGGCTCCCGCGAAATCCGAAAAGCGTCTCCGCGCGTTGTCCCCGGCAAGAAAAATGTCATTGTCGGTAATTCCTCGAATGAATATAACAGCGCGCGGCAGCGACTGCTGCTGTTGCCGCAGTGAAAGAGGCGCTCTGACTTCATGAAAGTCTGTGCGGTCGCGCGCGCGTTTTGCATTCGGCGTATTTAAAATCGCACGGAGACGAGTCAAGCCCGGCGTCAGTCACCCTCCCACCCCCTGCAAGCTCGAGTTGAATGTGCTGCTGCGCAAAGCGCCTTTGGCATCGTATACACGCGCACGCTCGGCGTCTGGCGCGTGATGCCGCAGGTTAAAGTAGACGCTGTGTGACTCTCTATCTCTCTCGCGTTCTTTAATTCCTCCAAATTGATTTAATTTGCGCCCGAGGCGGTGGCGAGGATGCGAGCTTGCGCTAAATAAATAGTAGGGTGTAGGGGGGAGTTTCTTTTTTTGGGTGGGAGCTTTAAGGGAGCGCAAGGAAATTCGTTTGTAGGTATTTTTTTGATTGGGGAATTGAATATTAAGAAATTTTAAAGAGGTACTTGGTTTTGAGTATAACTGGTTTGAGACTGTAGTTGTATTTACGGTTTGAAGCAAATACTTTAATATAAGAACATTTAGTAGAAGTACGATATTTGAAGAAAAAATGAAGAGTGGACTTAAAACAAAGTACTTTGTTTTCCCTCGATCTCTGCCTCTTTTGCTCCTACAGAGAGTCACACTGAAACCATGAATTTTGTCTGATCATGTAATATCCTTCTAACAGTGAATTGATATTGCAAGTCAGTGAAACTATAAATGTATGTAACCGAATAAATTGTGTTTACAATTTTAAAATTATAATACACATGTTTCTTTAGTTTTGGAATTTATTTAGAGCTATTTTTGTGATGCTTCAAGAAACCCGATGTATTTTTATATAAATTTTATTATTTAAACTGTTTAAAAATATAAATAAAGAACTTCCTAGTAATAATTTCATATACTATTATAGAAAATTAATAGATAAGAATAATGTATTAAAATTGAAAGCTGAGGAAAATTTATGAATTAAATAACTTTAGAATCATTCGTCAACCCAAATTTTTCTTTACGAAACAACAAAAACAAAATGAATTTACGTTTTCTTGGTAAAGAAAAGGTTCACACCATTTTAAATGGACTCATTAATTGCTAATAAAACACCTATCTATTTTATCACTGCCAATTTGTCTATAATTCTCTCGTAAAAGTTAAAACGACACCTTCAGTTTATACGTTCCTTAAATGTCTTTTAACTTATATGATAGAGTTTGTCATAAACCACTTTTAGAGTTTTATAACGTTTTCACTTTGATTTTATTTCAACGATCACAATCGTCGTACTTTTCAAAATAATTTTTTGAAATTTTAAAAAGCCCCCATTTTATCATTTTTATTAATCAATCAAACTCTTTTTGAATAGAATTTTTTGTTTTTGTTGTTTTTATGTAGTTGCAGCTATCCTATTTATTGAGTCCTTATTTAAATATTCATATTTAACTTTATTTTTGATAGCAAAATGCTCGTTTATAATTAATACAAAATCGCATACCATTAATTTTACAACGAAAATAGACAGACTTCTATTTTATCAACTTTTATTTCGATTATTTTTCATCAATAGTATACAGCTTTCTAAAAAAGTAATATCTCTGCGATTTTTAGATTTCAATTCTGGTAATTTTCAGTGCGTGCTTTACGAGTCTGAATACAAATACCGGTGTAAAATTCATGCAAATTAGTAATCGAGTTGCGGACTAGTTGTCGTGAGTGTAAGGCGGATAAAATGCTGCGGTAATGTGGAAGCCCCGGAGCTATATAATCTGAATTTTCAACTATGCTCTCTGTTGCTCAAATTTCGCGCCTCCGCGCTTTGCGCTCTACTCTTTTATTATGTATTATGCAGAAAAGTCGCAATTTTATATATAAATATATTATAACGTGCTCTGCACATTTAATAGTTTAGGATAAGATCGGCCTATACACTGACATGAAATTCTAGTTATATCAATATAATTTATTGTAACTGCATAAGTTTAGTTACAAGTTCTCAAGTCATTAATCGTCTTTATCAGCATTTGAAATTTTTCGTAATTCTTTTTTGCTCAAAAAATACTTAATTAGTGCAATTTAAAAGTTATATTAAAAGTAACAAATGAATAAAAAAAATATATTTTTATTTATAAATTTTAATAACTTTTATTACTTAATATTATTTCTTATTTATTACTACTGTGTTAATTTAAGGATCTTCATTTGTGACGACAATAAACTTTTAAATTTTATTTGAATTCTTCACACTAAAAATTTTGTTACTCGTAAAATAGAGAATATTTTTCAATGTAATATCATATTTTATGGATTTGCGGTAAATGCTCCAATTGAATTTATTTCCCTTGCGGAAAAAAGGCAATAATCGATTTACCAATACTACTAATAAGTCAACAATAATATTGACAAATATTATAAAGAGAATGTATATAAAAACTTTATAGCTACATTAAAGTTAAAGTTCATCAAAGTAGAGTGAACTTAAAATTAATGGCTTATATTGACTTTTTATGATGATAGTTCGTGCTTTACAACCTGGTTCTTAGGCGTACGTAATAGAATATACTAATACACAGATATAAAAATTCGATTAGACCCTAAGCTTTCATCAACTATCGTAGAGATAATGATAAGACCGATAATTATTAAAATGTAAACTATCATTTTAGACATCATAAATGTAATGAATATTAATATTAATAAAATATGAAAAAAAATATTGAATAAACAACTGACAATGTGTTAGTAAAAGTTCGCCAAACGACCCTGTATATAAAGCTTTATTAATATCTTATTAATAAGTTTTAAAATAAAATTATTACCAAAAAAATTAATTTTAAAAAATCTGCATGCAGGATTTTGACTACATTTAATTTTTCTCTCTACCGATTAAGTTATTGTTTTATTAATGATATTGAGAATAAGGTTATAACTAAAGAGTGTAATGATGTACTGTGAACTGCAAAGTTGTTGTATTATATATCTTTAATTTGATGATTTTAACAATACAATAGATCAATTATTATTGGTAAGGCGCAAAAAGCCTAGAGCAACGGTTCGTAAATCCAAATCATTCACATCAGAATTTCTTGTTTCATTTTTTTAGTAGTGAATTTATTTGGTCGATTGTTGGCAATATATTGGTAAAACATTGGATATCATCATTTGGCTAATTTTTACAATATAATGGTAATATCTCACCTATACTTTAACGCAAAACCCCATCATTAAATTTAATAATTTTCCACGCCCTGCACTAATAGCCCTTAAAAACCAATCGCGCTCACCCCACCCCCATCCACTTCTTAATTCAACCTCATATCGATCTCCCCCTTATCCTCCAAAGAATCGTTCGCGAAAAGAATCGTCCGCGCGCGAAAATTCCGCGAACAATCCGGCCGACACAAAAGATTCGGCCGAGCTATGCAGAAATGAAATCTCGCATCCTGCCCGAGAAGAAAAGCAGACTCCAGGAGAATATCGGTCCACGCGCGCAGAACCAATGCAGACTCGCCAGCGAAAGTTTGTCCATCAAGCCGCGCTCTCGGGCTGCTATCGATAGCTACGCGTGTCGCTCGGCAAAGTTACACAGCGCATGGAAGCTGCGCTATATACATATATACACAGACTCACCCGTAATATCTGATCGCCCTCGCGCAGACGGCCGTCCCGGGCGGCCAGACTTTCAGGAACTATTTCCGAGATGTAGACCTCGGTGTCGGCGTCCTCGCTGCCCGAGCCCGAGCTGTAGCAGACCGTCAGCCCGAGCTTCTCCGCGCTGCCGGCCTTGCGCAGCGTCACCTCCTGAAACATGGTATAATAACGTCACTGTCTATATAGCTTTGCAGCCGGCACACTTATATAAGCGCCGCTCTGGCACTGATCTAATTAGGCGAGAGTGCAGCCTTCTATGCGGGGTTCTAAGTGTACGTCAAAGCGAAGGGTCGAACGCTTCGATATATGGCCGTTTGACGACGACTTTAACCCTGAACTTCAATTCGATTGGGGATCCCTGCCGGCCGGTCTGAGATTTATTTCAGTGCAGGCTGGGATGGACGTAATGAGAATCGCTTCTTCGGCTGAGTTGTTTGACTTCGTGAAAGTTAATGAAGGTTTTCACGGGTTTGAGTCAAACGGCCTTTTTGGTTTTTCATAATTTTTTAGCGTTTTTCATTTATAAAGTCGGAGAGGATTTTAGAAAACGGCTAGTTGCGGTAAAAAGGTGCTGCGTAAAGTAAAGGACTATGCGTTTTGAAAAAGTGTATATTAACGCGCGCTCCTTTTCGTTGGGACGGAAGCGCGTTTGCCGCAAAGGGGACTTTCTTTTTGATTTTCTTAATTACGGACACTTTATACTTTGACGTTTGAGACAAAGAAACGCTACCGCACCGGTTGCATCTTGATGAAAAACCCCGCGCTCATTTGTGCTTTTATACTTGGAGAAAAACTAATGGTTTGATAATTTGCTTTGCTCGCAATGTTTCCTTGAGAAAATTAAAACTAACCAAAATTTAATACAGCAAAGTGATTCTTTCTTACATCCTACCATACAAAACTTCACATAATTAAATATAAATCTTACTCGCAAAACTTTTTAAAAAACCAAAAAAAAAAGACCAAACAAAATCATTGTCACGCGCTTAATCGAGCTATCTCCCAGATGAATCTCGCGCTCGCGTTTCGAATCCGCGGCCAGCTATACAATTTCCCCGTAGTCATACGTCAGGTGGTTAACGAGTCATTTGAAGTTCTGACAGCCGGTGATTGGATCGTTGCGCGAATTGCGAATAGCGAAACTCCTATCTATCGCACATCCGTAATGCCACGGCTGCTGCTGCTTCGCGCGAGTTTGCATCACGCGCCAGCGAGATCCTCGCAGTTCGCGCGCGAAATCAATTGCATTAGTTATGAAATTTGATAGCGGAACTCGGGCGTACTACTGAACTTTCGATCCCTTTTCGATCAGCCGCTAACTGAGTTGGATTATTAATTAATATGTAGACTCAAAAGTTTCGCGGAGACGTTGAGTTTGCAATTTTGGAAAACGAATCCCTGTAATTTTAGGGTAAAAAGCTCGATTTTGGTTGATTGTTTCTCGTCCCTGTGTAATATAAACTGTATAATTAAAGCTGGGATTAAATTCGACAGGAATCCGATAAGAAATCATTGGCAGTCAGGGATAATAAAGAATGTACAGAAAAAATTAAAGAAATATCACGATAAAGCAGGGACGTTTCGCAGCTAACTTAAAAATTGTGAATTTCTTTGGTAAAAATTATACTGAGTCTCGTTAAAAATTTGAGCAATTTTCTACAATTTAGACTGTGACGACCCACAATTTTTAAGTTACCTTCTTGAAAAATTCTTTTGAGTAGAGATTTAACAGAAAGATTCGACCAAAATCAAGCCTTATTTTACCCCAAACATCTCTATACAAAAAAAAACCGTGGGTGCAAATTAAAAGAATAAAAAACCAAACTCACCTCGAAATCGACATCGTGACCGAGTATATCGTCGAAACTGTCATTGGTCTGCTCGTCGGCGTTGAGGGTCACGGGCATAAAGTCCTCGTCATCAATGAGGCCAGCCCAGTCTGTCTGCACGCCCGTCGACACCAGCAACGTGAAGGCGTTGCCTCCGCCGTTCTCCGGCTGCTGTTGCAGCTGGTCCTTCACCGGCTGCTGCTGTGGTTGGTCCGGCTCGTCATCTTGTGTCGTTGTCGCCGTGGTGTTGGTCGAGGCGAGGGTCTGTTGGCTGCTGGTGGCCGGCGTCGTCGGCGCCGTGGACATGAGCGTGGAGGGATGCCTGCGCAGGACCTCGACGATTATGGGCTCGTGGGCGGACTGGAAGCAGCGCACCGCGTCCTCGTGGCTCGAGTTTGATACGTCCTGGCCGTTCACCTGTAAGGTAGAGGTTGAGACTTGAGTTTGGGGGTGTGAGAGGGTTGTGATTGATAATGTGATCGCTTTTTTACTGGGTGTTTATTTTTTGTTATTTTTGTTTTTGATTATTTTTTCTATAAAAAAGAAAAGAAATCGTAGTAATTATATTATTATTTTCCTAATAATGATAAAATATATGAAATGTTAAAAACAATAAAAGTAATTGATTTATTTGATTCAAGCTTTATAAAATAAATTTTGTAATATCGTGGATTTATGTCCGTATAGACATAATGTTGAATTATCATTATTATTTTATTCAGTAATATGAGCTACTTGTTAATTTAATAATTTGATAGATAATTTTACATTTTAATTGATAATGCATGATCAAGTCTTCATTTATAAACATTCAAGCTAAAACATATAATGTGAAGAGAATAATGAGAAGAGGATACTTTGTTTCATTAGTAACTTCGATATCGAGGCGTTAATGTTTTCTTATTGACAAACCATCATTCACCGGCTTAGAAGATAAATTATTAAATATAAAATTAATCATACGTGACTGTAAGTTTATTAATCATAAAGTAATTTGCATTTATAAATTTCGTAAATTTACAATTATAAGACTCGTTTGAAATTTAACATAATAATATGATATAATTAATGACTTAAGAAAAGCAGCATGTGATCAAACATACTTAAAAATAACTTAAACAGATGATACATTATCAAAACGTAGATACTGTATTCTCGTCTTGCATCTAATCCACGCGTGAGTCATATAAAAGATGATGCATTCATTAGCAACATGTGGTCGATACATAATGCGGTACACGTGGGCCATATATCTTTTTAACACGGAGGGCTATTAGTAGTCGCATTAAACGTAAATTAGTAGTTAAACCGAATAAAGATGCTGTAGAAAATGAAATTTTTTTGTACCTTACAGGGTAGTTATATGAAAAAAGTAAGACGGGATTTAAATTGACTTTTTCTTTATCTTAAATCGTTGCATATAAGTATGAAGTTAAAAATATTTTATTTGTATAAATTTTTAAAAAATAATATATTTTTTACTAAACGATAACATCGACCTTCCAATAAACATAATGTTCAATAAATAAAATCTATTAAATATAAATACAACAAATTTACGTTTAAATTCCCACATTCAGTACGAGACTAATGGCAGTCACTTTCAGCTTCCCCCTATACTCCGTCCCATAATTTATTAAAGACTCGCTATATATCCAGTAAACACTACGCGCTATCGAAAGTAAAGCGGCATTGCTCTACTTTTTTTCATCTTCAGACGACGGCGCGGAGCTCGGTGAAGTACCCTTAAATAAAGTAAATAGCCACAACATTAACTATTCTATTAATGGCTAGACGAGTTAATTTCCATGTTTATTTGCGCGCTCAGTGCGTTAAGTGCCGTGCACTTGGCGAATCTTGCTGCAGCGCATGGGAGAAGACAAGGACACCATGAGAGTGAACTAGAGAGGTAGAGAGAAAGGGAGAAAGGTAGGGAGGGGGAGAGAGAATGAGAGAGGGAGAGAAGTCCGGAAAAGATTGACGCAAAATTGATGGTCCTGGATATCTGTTTGTCTTTGTTGCGGAGTACGTTGCGCTTTGGAAATCGAAATGGTTGTTAAAAATGAGTGAGATTAATGGGTCTCTTAGATGGTGAATGGAATTATGCGGGTTTTAGATTACGATAACGTCTGGAGATTATTTTTATGTGCGGAATAAAGATAAGGAATGAGTTGTGCATGTGCGAAATAATGACTAATTTTATAATAATTATGTATAACAATTTGATCTAATATTTAATTTGTATATCAGTTTTGAAGTAGAGTTATTGGAACACAACTTTAGATTTTCTTCAATACGTTAAGTATCACTTAAAAACTGTGAAGTTTTCTTTCCGATCATAATATCAAGCTGTTTTGACTTCAAATAAAAATAACGATCAGAACAAAACGCGAAGTAAGCTGATTAAAAACATAACTTGACTTGAAAGATAAATTTTTGTTATTTTTTACAGCCTCTAGCGCTGTTAAATTTTTTCATTTTATGTAGATTAAAAATCATAAAATTGTGTACTACAATATAGTGGTAGTTTAAAGTAAACACAGTCGTTACGGTTTACGGTATTCAAATTTGCGACTTTTTAAAATGATAGTTTCGCCTTAAAATATACCAGCCGAAAACACATGCCTCCCTATATTCATTTTAACCGCACACTGCAACAGTAATTCACTCTCACGTACAATTTACGAACATCGCAAAACAATTAGACGGCCTAAAAATCTGCCAACAATCTACTACTGTTCAGTATCCATTCAAACGGCACTCATTGTCTTCATCCGCCCCCTAATTCACTCCCAGCCACATGATGTGCCTCCCAAACTAATAAACACCATCCGTCCCGCGCGTCTTTTAATAACATACCTCACAAATCTCGCTCCGTGCGCCGGGCCCGTAAATTACCGCTTGCGTCGACGTAAAAGAAGGAAAAAGGGGGAAGCACGCGCGCGTGCGCAGTATATGCATAGCGCCGATGGAATTACGAGGGGGGTATATAGGGGTCCAGTAGCTCGCGAGCGCGTGCGTATCGTAAAAGGGCCTATTTTCGGAGCCTAATCGGAACGCGGCTCTGTAAACATTTATTCAGTGGCGAATACGCGGCAGCAGGCGTTGCCTTGAACCGCGTAAGCGCGCCGATATGTATGTCTTTTCCCCTTTGACGCGCGCCCTGGCCCCCTTTTATTATGTAGCAGACGATTGTGCGGCGCGCGCACGCTCGCTTTTTCTCTTTTTTATCGACCGTCGGCTTCTCGCGAAGCCGATTTATTTTCATCCATCGTGTAAACGGCTCTTTGCTGGGCTGGCACTGATTTAGCGGAGGTTTGCGGGCCACTGGGCGGAGCACTAATTGTTATGGGTGCGCGGATATGAGAGCTGAATTTGAGTTGAGATATGAATCTTGGTAATGGCGCTGATTTATAGAGTATTGGGTAACACGGTATTAGAGATAATTACGGCTGTTTTATCTTCTTTTTTGGGTTAATTATTGTCTTCTTTCATGATAGATATCCGGTAATTATGAAGAAAAGTATGTAAAAGTATGCATTGTAAACGTCATTATGTAAATCAATGTTTTACGAGTAAATGTTCACAAGTAAGGCTATATGTAGATATAACTAGCATTTGAATAAAATCATTCTTTTAAATATACTTAAATGTAGTTTCAAAAATAATCAATGAATAATTTTGATAGTAAATACATTTTCGTTTTAAAAATCACCATTATAAAGTTAGCTTCATCAGAAATTAATCACAAAGCATTTGACGAATTTGTACATAAAAATCACTTATATCTTTGACTTTGGCAACTCAAATATAGTTGTTTTTCGATGCAAAAAGCAAATAGATAATTTTATTAGTTATTAAATATAAACTTATTATTAGTATAATAGTATAATTAATTATACTATTAATTTGAATATCGTTACCTATGAGAAATCGTTCTATATGTAATATACTAATTATCCAAACTCATTAATTATCTAAAATCAATTTGTATAAGTTCTACCTCATGGTCTATCGAAGTATTAATAAGATTAAAGTTTTGTTCGAGCAATCGAACGAATATCTAATTTAGAAAGCTTTAGGGTTCAGTCGAATAAAAAAGAGCTTTTATATTATTAGTATATTCCTATTAAATTGTTTTTATTGTATATAAACGCATAAAAATTATGAATATTAAATTTAATAATTTAATAATTCATTATTAAATTTTTTAAATAATTATTATTAAATAAGTTTTATATAATCGGAAAACATTTAGTATTAATTACAATATTATCTACTAACATTGGGACCCAATCTAAGCCATAAGATTATTTCTACTATTCAAGAAACAATTTTTTAATTTAACGATGAGAATAGTCTAGTATAGAATTATCACGTGTAAGTAGTTTTAAAAGAGCGGTTGATAAATTTTATGTTTCCGTCCTCGAAGTTGAGAGTTCGTTCCTGCTCAAGGAAAGTTTTTTTTCAGAGCTTAATTTCATTAAGTTTAAAAAAAAAATAATTTTTTAGAAAGTTAAAAAAATTTTAAAGTATAAATAAAATAAAAAGTTGATTAGATCATCAAAGAGAAAATAAATTTAAAAAATTTTAAATTTGCGTAAGGTATCCTACGTTCTTATTAAAAATTATAACAATTATTTATAATAATAAGAAAACTTCGTCTCTTTCCCAAGTTAAAAACATAATAAAAATTTAAGATAATTTCTAGCAGTATTTAGTAGACCGTTTTCTCGAGGTAGGCAAAGCAGTGCGCGTTCTCTCTTTTTTTTCCTGAAATTCAAAGTGATATGATATGCAGTTTTTGTAAACTATGTGACCTGAATTAAATGGTTTGCCCTAGCTATGAACATTGCTTACGTATGTATACGCAGAAGTGAAGCTGATTCAGCTTGTCCAACTTTGAAAATTCGCTGGAAAATACGAGTTTAATAGTCAAATTAAAAAATGCTTTTTAATTTATAAATTTAATAAAACGCTATTTACAACTCGAATTTTTTATGAAAAAATTCTTTCCTTTTTTACATAGTAGTTGTAACTAACTTTTTTGAAAAATATGAATAACGTTTGTATACAAAATAAATAGCTAAATTATGTTTTAAATTTATACGTGTTTGAAAATTACATATTAATTCACTTGAATTTAGCTTACCTTTTATTACAAGCATTTATTTTTAACACATAAGTTTAAATTTTCATTGAAATTTTTTCGTTTTCTTATTTATAGTTATACTGTAACTCACCGCTCGTATATAAAGTGCAATTGAATTGATAAGAATTTATTTTTTAAATTTATTGCTTTATAGAATTGTTTTAAATGAAGCACTGCAAAACAAAATACTATAAAACTATAAAACTATTCATTTAATTATGAATGTATATTCGAATACAATACCACACTTTGTTTACTCTTGTTCCTCTTCAATATGTGCCACTATATTGGTATAAATAACTGTCGAAACAATAAACAAACTTTATTTGCCCTTTAGTCCCTTTAGTACTAAAAAAAATTACTCTAATCCATCACTATCACACTATCCCCGAAGCACTAAAAACCACCGATCGACACCTCCAAGCAAACACAGTCCTTCTCCCACGCCTTCAGCTCCCAAACTCCTCAAAAAACGTCTCTAATTTCTCATTTTCTCCAGTATCCCTCGTTCGACCAGCTCTCTCCCTCAGCGAGCTGCTCGAAAGAAAAAAAGTCTCTCGGATGTATACACGTCCTCGGAGCCGCTCAGCCACGACACGCGGCAGTCTCCGGGAGTGTCTCTCGAGCTAGTAGTGGGGGAGGCACGAAAGAAACTAAAGAAGAAGAGCCGGGGGGAGAGAGAGAGAGAGACAAGTCGGAGAGGGAACGGAAAGGCGTGAAGGGAATCACCGCACCGGGATTAAGACATTCAAATGAGAGTAAGCTCTTCTCCCAGACGAGATCCCGGCTCCTCCGTTCCATTAACGGAATTACCTGATAAACTCCTGCCGCGACGGTATCGAACGCTCGATGCGAGTATTGTGTATGCGAGAGGCCGTCTTTTTTACTCGGAGCATAGGAGCGATGCGGCGGCGAAGAATGGTTTTGATTTTTTTTTTTTTTTTTGGAAGGGGGGGGAAAAGAAGGGATGGGGGGGGGGGGTATGGATTCAATTAAACTTTATATATACTTGGTGATCTAATCGAAGGAAACTTACTTTGCCTCGGAGTGAAAGAGGGTTTTAACAGGAGTCAAGTGGGTTTTTTTAATGGAAAAGTCGCTTGAGCTGATGTTTGGTGCATCAGGTTTATTATTTTAGGAAGACCGCTTGTTTCATTTGGGATATTTTGTATTATTGGAATTCATATAGATGAAACTGGTGTCCCATTATAATAGAGAGATTGAATATCGGGAATAATGCGACTAAAGAGGACCGTGTGTTACGTAATTCGAATTCCTGCTCCATTGTACTATTAAGGGAAAACGTCTTTAATGATCAGTGACCGAGATCTACGTAACAGATTCTCACATTTTTAACCAGGTGATTTACGGGTCAATCAACTCTATTCTACAGAAAGGAATTTTTCAATCCCGGCTTTTTCCTTATAGAGCCGAACCTTAGAACTCTATCCAACCGAATTAAATTTGACTCCTTCAATATCAGAGCATCAAGTGACCCGATTCCAAATCTGACTTAACTAGAAGAGCCTCCACTAACCCATCACCGCCCAAGTACTCTCACACCTTCAAACAATCGAAACCAACCCCCGCTTAACCTTCTTTTAACCCAGCATCGACAATTAAAAATTATTCCCCAACACAGAGCCTTACAGCGTCAACTTCAATTCAACTTCCAGAGGACACGGTCCTCTGAAAACTCCGGGCAATCTTACAGAAAGCTTGTCTCATTAGAGCCCGGCGACGCACTCCGGGCAAGGCCCGGAAAAGGCCATTAAAATTCCAAACACCGCCTGCAATTTCTCACGCGCAAAATTTCGCAGACAAAAACGGAGCCCTCGCAACGTAATTTAAAGTTGACAAAGGCATCCCCGAGCGCAAGAAATCGAGTTCGCCGCGCGGAATATATATATATACATACCCACAGCAGCCGATGAACGGCAGCGTCATAAAGAAAATTCTGGTCTCACGATTGAGAGACGGTGCGGGGGGATGAGAAAGTTTACTTTAAACTTAAAATAGAGCCGCTCGCGCGTGCACAATGCGAGCTGTCTTAAATACCGAGACCGCGTAGCTAAAATAAGAGAAGGCTAGCTCTTCCCTTTCCTCGAGGTGTCTAACGGCCTGAGTAATACACGAGGATGTGTCGTTTGGCAGATGTCGAGTCTGGAGCGATCGTACACGAATAACAACAGGAAGGGTAGACGAGGTATTAGAGGTTGGTAACAGAGTGGTTAGGGAGATAGTCAGGATGACGGGTCTGTGACAGCAAGAGAAGTGCATAGTGTCTGGATAGCGTCTTCCTCTTATCGCTGGAGCTGGGTAACTGTGATTGGCTTGGCTCGTGATGCTATCTTATCGTTGGCGTGAATTCACGGAGGTTCTGAGATGGCTGCGGGTATGGAATCGCGTGTGAGAGTGGAGGTTGGCTGGATGGGTTGGTTATTGTATTGCGTTTGCGGAATTTTCGAATCTTGCGTGTTGAAGAGAAAAGTAGATAGTGTACAGGTGGTTTATGTAATTATTGAATTATTGTGATAATGATTATTTTTTATTAAATATTTATAGTTGTTTTCTTTTATGTATTTATAAGTTTTGAATAAAGCATGAAGTTTTTATTATATTTTAAATAATCAAACTTTAGTTGCAGCGTTAAATTAGTGTCATGCAAACATTTATTACTCGGCAAGTTTCAAATGAGCGATTAGACTTACTCTACTTTGAAACTTTGATGAAATACGAATCTAGAAAGTTTAGTACAATCTTGTCTTTGAATAAGTAATTGTTAGAAGTTTAAAAGTAATTTATTGTTAAGGACATATAATGCAATGTTTCAAAGATTAATAAAAATTACTTATACAGGATTTTTCATATAAATTGCATTCTATTAACGAATGTATTTATTTAACCAAAATTCTATTTTTCTCATTAATTTCATGTCTCCTGCAAATTTATGTTTGCTTTCAAACTATGTACATGAAAGTTTGCTCTCTTCAGTTTACATCGAAAGCTCATCCACTTGCCAAAGTTACAAGGATGCTTATCTAGACTCTTTCAAGAGCTACTTGAAAAGTCAGTCATTAAGCTATTGACGACAGTGATCGTTCAAAACAGATTACATATATGTTGCTTAGTAACACTGTAAGACAATCGGTAAGAAAGAAAAACTTTTACTAATTTTAGAAATTAAAGTTTGATAAAAAAATTAAAAATATTACATTGCATTAAGAAGCTTTCTCAAACACTAAAAATAGAAAACAGTAAAGTGAATGACGGCATATAAGATATTTTAAAATAAAAAGTTTTTACTATACTCTTAACTTAACGTCCTTTTTATGCCTGGAAAAGTTTCCTTTCTAGGACATTCATAATAAAAAATCCAATCAAGAATTAGAGCATACCTATCCGAGTGAGTAGAAAAGCTATCCAAAAAGACTAGCCAAATTATGTACATTATAAGTATATAATATTTGTATTCTTAAAAACAAGATTGCCTCATTTACTTGCACTTAGCGAACCCGAGATTATTTTAAAAACCTCTAAAAGCTTCTCCAAGCTGATCAAGAACTCTAAAAGTCAAAAGCTGCAATATCGTTCCCACCAAACTCGCCTCAATTTCCCTTTTATCGCCTCCCACCAAAACACTCCGGTTTCCTCAATCCCATCCTATTCACTTAGCCACACCTCCAGGCCTATCGAAAAAATCCAAAACAATCTTAGCAAGAGCCTTCGCATTAGCAAAAATGAGAGTGCGCCTATCCTCCGCTTGCAAAAGAATTAAATCCAACAGCACTGCTATCCCAATGCAGCTCGCGCAGCCAGGAGCCAAGCACTCCAGAGTAAGAGGGGATCCACACAGAGTAATCCTTGGATAGGCTCGCAAAATAGCAGTCGTTGAATCGCGAATGTTTGGCATTCAGGCTCCAGAAGCGTGGCGTATAAATTTCGAGCGCAGCCGAAGTGCAGCGCGCTGAATGGCTTTCGGGCCCTCGTGTCATGTAAGAACAGTTATAACGCACAAAGGAGAGGTGGGGAGCAGTCGAGGAAAGAGAGCCATCAGAATAAAGTGCTGCTGCTATCGCGGAAGAGCGTATCGCAATTTTTCCCAAGTGCATAAGTGTAAAGCGTTTCGGAGCTTGCGCGTCTGCGTGGCGCGCGCGCGCGCGCTGCTCTCTTATTGTAAAAGATGGCAAGAAGAGAGAGAGAGAGAGAGAGTCAAGGCGCACTCGACCCCGCCGCGTGCTCGACTGATAGCGGACAGGCTCGTAATCACTTCTGCGTATATAGTGCATGGGAGGAGAGAGTCGCTTGGAGACAGCGCAGCGATTCTCGTTCTCTGGTTTGGAGATGCCGAGGGAAAAATTGGGACGGGAGATAGGATGCGGTTGTTAATTAATTAAGGGGGCTTTGGTTCTTTGTGGGAGATTTATTTATAGGTGGGATTGGTAAGAGAGGCAGTTCTGAGGAATTCTGGGGAGTTCAGTGATGGGTATTGTTTGGCGGAGTGGCTTATCGATTGTCGCGGAATATGGAAGAGATGCGTGTTTGATGGATTTTTCTTGGGAATTTTTCATGGGTTTTATTGGTGGCATTGTTGTTGAGATTGTGTGTGGGCCTATAAGCGGTTTCAGGGCTGAATAATATAACGGGTTCGGCTAATGTTTAATACTGCAACAGATCAATCTATAATAATCATTATCATAGTTTTGCAGAAAAAGTGAAATAAAAAAGTTGTTATGGTTAATCTAGTAAAAATAGTGAGAAATGCAGTTCTTTCTATTGCAACAATGACAATGATATTATAATTTATTATTTTAATGATGAAAAGACCAAAAGGATTCTTTGATTGATCAATTTTTTCTTATAATTAAAATCATTATAATTTTTATATAAACTTTTATGCTCTCATAGCTCTTTAAATAAATTGAAAAGAAAATTGTTATACAAATAAATAAATTTAATAGTTTTTATAAAAGTAATGTTATTAAATTATCAGGGTAAATATATTAAGGCAGCATATGTTGCTTGAAACGAAAGTAATAATGTGTCTCTTAATATAGGAGAAAATATGTACTACCTACGTTAACACATACATCACTACAGTCACGTCTCCGAAGAAATATACCCCTCATATAATACACTGCGATATATAGCCGTACTTAACATTTTTACGCCAGAATTTGACAGAAAAATTTGGTGGAGTCATTCTACGTAATAAAAGAATTTTATTGCGACTATTATATACTTAGTCATTGAAAATACTCGTACATTTTCATTTGTTCCTTTATGAAACAGTAGTTTCTTTTATTTAATTTAACGAGAACAATTATAAAATATTCCACTGTTTAATATTTAGAAAATTAGGTAAAAATTTTTAAATAAATACGTAAAAAATAAATACATTTAAAAATAATAAAATCAATTTTTTAATTCTCAAATATTTATACACGGAGAAAAAGGTTTACTAAAAATTACAATGTTTTCTACTAACGGTGGGACAGAGTCGCCAGTAAGACAAA